>NW_006500125.1:1045266-1056043 GCF_000471905.2 Amborella trichopoda | reverse complement strand
GGATGCATCCGTATGCAAACTGCACCCCTGGGATTTTTATCTTATGTCTAACAATGCTGAATTTGATTAATTCAGCCCCCCATCATACCCTGTCAAAGTACGTGTCAGCTATCAGAAGCTCTTGAAGTGCTATGTTCTTAATGAGCTGCACCATAGGCCCCCTAAAGCACAGAAAAAGAAGCATTTGTTCCGTTCTCTTCAAGCCACCAAGTTCTTTCAAACCACGGAGCTGGATTGGGCTGAGGCAGGTCTTCAAGTTTGTAAGCAAGGTTACAACATGCTCAATCTTTTGATTCACCGGAAGAATTTGAACTATCTCCATCTTGACTACAACTTCAATCTGAAGCCTGTCAAGACCCTCACCACGAAGGAGCGTAAAAAGTCTCGTTTTGGAAATGCTTTCCACCTATGTCGTGAAATTTTGCGTTTGACTAAGCTTGTGGTGGATGCAAACATTCAGTTCCGATTAGGAAATGTGGATGCTTTTCAATTGGCGGATGGTTTGCAGTATACATTTTCACATGTTGGTCAATTGACTGGTATGTATCGCTACAAGTATAGACTTATGAGGCAGATAAGGATGTGTAAGGACTTGAAGCATCTGATTTATTACCGTTTCAACACTGGTCCGGTTGGGAAGGGACCGGGATGTGGTTTCTGGGCTCCGATGTGGAGGGTTTGGCTATTCTTCCTCCGAGGTATTGTACCTCTATTGGAAAGATGGTTGGGAAATTTACTTGCAAGGCAATTTGAAGGAAGGCATTCAAAAGGAGTGGCCAAGACTGTGACCAAGCAACGTGTTGAGAGCCATTTCGATTTGGAACTACGAGCTGCTGTCATGCATGATGTGCTCGACGCTATGCCAGGTGATCTAATGGACTTATCCTTTCAGAATAATAACACATGCATCCTTCATTTATCTGCTTATTTACTTTTGTGGACTGTTCACTACATTACAAGAATATATTGTTATTTTCTTGTTTGCTTTTGTGAACTTTTGTCGATGCTTTTTATTACATCGTGTTCTATCAGCTTTATTCTCGTCCTTGATTTTATGGCTTTGTTAACATATGGGAATTGTAATTATCGCATTTCAGAGGGCATCAAGCAGAACAAAGCGAGGACCATTTTGCAGCATCTTAGTGAAGCATGGCGCTGTTGGAAAGCAAATATTCCTTGGAAGGTACACTTTCCACAATATTTCTTTTCCAAATAGCGTAGGAGTGCTAAATTGTATGTTGTTTCTGTCTTGTACTTTGTCTCATATTTGTGTTTTTCAGGTCCCCGGTTTACCTGTTCCCATTGAGAACATGATCCTTCGTTACGTCAAGTCGAAGGCAGATTGGTGGACAAATGTTGCTCATTACAATCGTGAACGTATAAGAAGGGGTGCAACAGTTGACAAGACTGTTTGCCGAAAGAATCTTGGAAGATTGACTCGCTTATGGCTAAAAGCTGAGCAGGTTTGATCTTTAACTTTATATCTAGATGTTTTATTTGTTTAAGCTTTTTGTTGTTTGCAATAGTATAAATGAGCAGTTTATTTTATTGGGAAATGGTAAAGTTTCCAGCAGATTATTATTTTATCATCATAAAGTATAAGTTCATATCTTTGTAGAAGTGCCTCTGTGAAGGTTAGCTCCATACAGTTACTTATTCCAGATGCATCTCTCAGGAACGGCAACACAATTACTTGAAAGATGGTCCATATGTGACTCCTGAAGAAGCAGTTGCCATCTACACCACAACAGTGCATTGGCTGGAATCAAGGAAATTCTCTCCAATTCCATTTCCACCATTGTCCTACAAGCATGACACAAAACTTCTTATTCTTGCACTTGAAAGGCTGAAGGAGTCTTATAGTGTTGCTGTGAGATTAAACCAGCAACAGAGGGAAGAGCTGGGTCTTATTGAACAAGCATATGACAATCCTCACGAGGCATTATCACGTATAAAGCGGCACCTTCTCACGCAGCGTGCCTTCAAAGAAGTAAGCTTCAGTTTTAACTTGAGGTGTAAATGGGCGGTTGGGCTGGGCTGGGTCCAAGTCTAACTGTCCAGGGTCTGGACCTTTTTTTATGTTTTTGTGTGCATGCATGCACGCGTGCAGGGGGGCAGGGGCTTTAGCCTATTTTTTGAGCATGCTCAGGTACACCACCCTCAAAGATTGCATCCAAAAGGGATTTATTTGACCTCAAATTTTTGGGACGGTTTTAAAAATACTAGATAAACAACAAAGAAAAAAACAAAAGGTTTTTTTGAGCACATCTGACCCTAGATCTAACAGTTAATTGAAATAGATGGCTCTTGTCAACTTAATTTTCTCTCTCATCAAAACACCATATTTAGTTATTATTGTTTATTTATTTTTGTCATGGGGGTTTTCACTAGGGTCAAGAGTGTGTATGTGTGCAAAAAATGTGACTAAACAAATATTCCTAACATAAGAAATGGAGGGCCGGGGTGGGGTGGGGAGGGGAGGGGTGGGGGATGGTAGTGGTGATAGCCTAGTGGCTATCTAAGTTTTTCTACCGACCTGGTCCCAGTCCTGGTCTGTTCCAGAATTGTTGGTCCTGTGGCAAGTCCACTTCCGTGGTCAAGACTTTGGTTGGGTGGACGACGAGGGCCATCTGGTCAACCACCCATTTTGCATATGTACTATTAAGTTAGCTATACAATTGGAAACTGGTCTTTGTTTTGATGTGCAGACATGCTAAGGAGTTTTTAACTTCCATTGTAATTGCAGGTTGGCATTGAGTTCATGGATTTGTATAGTTATTTGATTCCCGTCTATGAGATTGAACCTCTTGAGAAAATCACAGATGCATACCTTGATCAGTATTTGTGGTATGAAGGTGACAAACGTCATCTCTTTCCTAATTGGATCAAGCCTGCGGACTCTGAGCCACCTCCCCTCTTGGTTTACAAGTGGTGCCAAGGAATAAATAATTTACAAGATATATGGGACACGAGTGAAGGTCAGTGTGTAGTGATGCTTCAGACAAAGTTTGAAAAGTTCTTTGAGAAGATAGACCTGACAATGCTTAATAGGTAAATACAAATTGATACTTATGCCGTATGTTCCTTGGGCCATCTTTTTTCCTTGTTTGTTTTTTTTCCTCCTTTTTGTCCTCTATAGTGCTCTTGATGAATATAGTCTTCTCTGGATGAATATGTTCCTTGATGGTACAGTTTCTCTTTTGATACATTACACTATTTCAAAACGCGGACAACCCAGCGCCTGGGCAGCCGCTTAGGCGGATATCCCTGGAGCTCACTTGAACCTGCCTAGGCGGCCGCTTAGGCCCTACGCCCCACCCAGGGTGGAAATGCGGCTCCTTGAGGGTATTTTTGGGTCATTTTTTTAATACTAAAGGAGCAAAATTGTAGGTTTTAGGTTCATTTGAAACTTAAAACCCATTAGAGGCTATTTTAGAGAGAGAAAACCCAAAAAAAAAAAAAATTCTACTGGGCCATCCAGGTTCTGGGCGCTGAGCAGCTTAGACCCCCCCGACCGCCTAGGTGCCGCCTAGTGCTTTTTGAAACATTGTCACATTATAAGTGGTACGAGGTCACATCTGTGAACAATTGATTGTCCTAATTTCTGCTCTTTTTCAGGCTTTTGCGACTGGTTCTTGATCACAATATTGCTGATTATGTCACAGCAAAAAACAATGTTGTTTTGTCCTACAAAGATATGAGTCACACAAATTCATATGGTTTGATTCGTGGTCTTCAGTTTGCTTCTTTTGTGGTACAATACTATGGACTGGTCCTGGATCTCTTGCTTCTTGGTTTGACTCGGGCCAGTGAAATTGCCGGTCCACCTCAAATGCCCAATGAATTCATTACGTACTGGGATACTAAAGTTGAAACAAGACATCCAATACGGCTGTATTCACGGTATATTGACAAGGTGCATATACTGTTCCGTTTCACTCATGAGGAGGCCAGAGACCTCATCCAACGCTATCTAACTGAACATCCTGACCCCAACAATGAGAATATGGTGGGATATAATAACAAGAAATGTTGGCCTAGGGATGCCCGAATGAGGCTTATGAAGCATGATGGTGAGCTTGATGTTAATATTAATACAATAGTCAGAGTTGCTTAATATTATATTATTTGGTATTCAAATTTTTGACTTTCTTTCTGTGACAAAAATTTTGATTGTTTTCTTTTGATTTGCAGTCAACCTTGGAAGAAGTGTTTTCTGGGATATGAAGAATCGTCTCCCCCGAAGTATAACCACTTTAGAGTGGGAGAATAGCTTTATCTCTGTGTACAGCAAGGACAATCCAAATCTGCTTTTCAGCATGTAAGCTTATGCATGTGTTTACGACTCCATACCATGCCACTCTCCAAATTTTCTTTGCTTGAAGGCTTATTTGCACCTAGCCCAACCCCTTCCCTATCTAATAACAATAGTAAAAAAAAGGTTTTAAAACCATGAGCTTTACATTTCTTTGTTCCCCTTAATTGATGGCTTGATTTCGGGCAAGCAGGTGTGGCTTTGAAGTGCGAATTTTACCAAAGATCAGAATGACACAGGAGGCATTCAGCAACACTAAAGATGGCGTGTGGAATCTTCAGAATGAGCAGACTAAAGAGCGAACAGCCATTGCCTTCTTGCGAGTTGATGATGAGCACATGAAAGTGTTCGAAAATCGTGTGCGGCAGATTCTGATGTCTTCGGGATCGACAACATTCACCAAAATTGTTAATAAGTGGAACACGGCTCTTATAGGTATATTTCTTTACTAAATATGAAAATGAAAGATAGCTCTTCGGTTTCATTCTTTTTTACTTTTTTCTTTGTGGTGTTTTACTTCTTTATTTGAACCAATGGGACATATGGATGTATAACTTTGTTTTGCAATTTTAGGCCTCATGACATATTTTCGTGAAGCAACTGTTCATACTCAAGAGCTGTTGGATTTGCTTGTGAAATGTGAAAATAAGATTCAAACCCGTATCAAGATTGGGTTGAATTCAAAAATGCCAAGCAGGTAAGCTGTTGTCAGTTGCTCATCTTCTGTTCTTTTCAATTGGGATTTCTGAAATTCATGTATATTGTGATTTTGAATCTTGTCTTTTACACCAGATTTCCCCCTGTAATTTTTTACACACCAAAGGAAATTGGAGGTCTCGGCATGCTTTCCATGGGTCATATATTGATCCCTCAGAGTGATCTGAGATACCGCCAGCTAACAGATGTTGGAGCAACTCATTTCCGAAGTGGTATGAGCCATGAGGAGGATCAGCTTATTCCGAACTTATATCGCTACATACAGGTGGGTTTTCTATGACCTTTTACCAGTTTGTTCTTTATTAGCCATTTTCATCTGTAATGTGCATTTTTATGATAATACTGCTGATTACTTGTTTGTCTGCAGCCATGGGAAAGTGAATTCATAGATTCACAGCGTGTTTGGGCTGAATATGCTTTGAAGAGACAAGAAGCACAATCCCAGAATAGGCGATTGACTCTTGAAGATCTCGAGGTTGGATTCGATCTTGTTGTGGTTTTATGTTTGTCAAAAATTACTGTGTGGATTAAAAAGAAAAGCTGAGATGAGGGAGGGGGAGAGGTAGGGAGGGAGGTGATGTGAGGTAGGGAGCAGTAGAAAAAATGGATCATTGGAGGTTGAGTTGTTATGTGAGGTAGGGTTTTAGATTACCAAGGGATGTTTCGCACGCATGAAAATACTTCCGTGAAAGTATTTTCACGTGATACTTCCCCAAGTGATTAGGTGTGGGAGTTTTTCACATCAATTGGTCCTAACACATCTTTTCATGCCAAGTGACAGCTAATTGGTGTGAAAGAACTCTCACGCTTAATCGCATTTTTTTTTTTTGGGTGTGTGTGTATGTTTCTTTCATATGAAAATACTTTTACGAAAGTTTTTTTACACCCGCCAAATGTGCCCTTCTGTAAAAAATCACCCAGGTTTTGGAAACCAGTCTTGACTGGGTTACTTTAACACCAAAATGGGCTTTCCGGAGTAATTTTGAATTAGGTTTTGAGAGAGGTATAGTGTGCCAAACAAACCCTTTTTATTTATTTCGGGAAACCTGGGTTTTATGAAAATAGGTAAAGGTTTACCTAGGATCCCAATGACCCCTAAATGCTGTTCATTAGTTAGAAAGAGAAACTGAATGTTCTTTATATATTATAAGAATAAATGCTTCTCCTTTGTCCATGGAAAAATGGTAAACGTCGAGTGAGACCTGGGATTTGAGAGCCTCCTCACCACTTACGGTTGGAAAGGTGGATGCTTGCATTGAATGCATGAAGAAATTAGATATATTGTTAAATACTTATGTCCTCCTATTGGGGATGCAAGAACTTTTAAGTAATGTCTGATATTCATCTTATTGAAATATTCATTTTCCTAACAAATAGTGCATCATCATCAGGACTCTTGGGATAGAGGTATTCCTCGAATCAATACTCTCTTTCAGAAAGATCGACACACACTGGCATATGACAAAGGGTGGAGAGTAAGAACCGACTTTAAACAGTACCAGGTTTTGAAGCAAAATCCATTCTGGTGGACACATCAGCGGCATGATGGGAAGCTGTGGAATTTGAATAATTACCGGACTGATGTCATCCAGGCACTTGGAGGGGTGGAGGGCATTCTTGAACATACTCTCTTCAAAGGAACTTAGTGAGTATCATGTTTTCATTGCCGCATAATGGATCTCATATTCTTGATCTTCCCACAAAATCTTTGTTTGTGGGAAGCAGGCCAAGTTTTACTCTCTTTAGTGTCTTCCTGCTGGAAGGCCAAAATTTGGAAAACGTCCCAGTATACCTGTGTACCTTAATCTTTCTACCATGTGGCGAAAATGCTAGGTTTCCTTATTCTTTCCATATCTTTGGTATATTGGATCCCTGGTGGTCGAGGGATAGGGAAGCAGGTTTAGGTCCCAGTATAACTTCTGGGTTTAATTAGTTATGGTTACCTCTCTGTGTTAATTTCCAACAGTAACATTCACTGTAATTCTTTTTTTTCGATAGAATAGATCAGTCGCTGGACGTCACGTGTCTGTTCTGAGGTAGCTGCCTCTTTGTGTTAATTTCCAATAGTAATTCTTGTCTTTTTCCCCGAAATCTATGGCATCTTGATACTATTTGCTGTAGGGGTGAAAAATGACCGCGTGCTGTTCAACACAAGCTCCTGCTGAACCACTGTGCGAAAACGAAAATTGTAAATATATATGGCCCTGTTTAGTCAGGAGCTGAAATTTTTGTATCCTCTATTCTTTTTTTGGGGTTATTCAGTGGGGAAGACAGGCCCCTACCCGTTTTTTCAAGTAGATTAGGAATTGGCTTTTTTGAAGGTGTTAGTAGGGTGGTGTTAATGGTGCGAATGGAAACCACAATGTGGTAACTATGGTGTGGGGGTGCTACCACCACTACCTTAGCCCCTTTCCCAAAAAAAGGGTAAGTCAGTGAGGATTTAGACCCTTACCTTTTGGTGAGAATAGAGTCAGAGACTTCATCATAGGGCTCGTTGGTTCTACCTCCAAGGCTCCAGCCCATTCTCTATCCTCTATTTATATTCGATATATTATAGTCAACTCTCTCTTAGAAAACAAAAAAAAAAAAGTTTCATGATGTTGACTGTGGATTCTTATTTCCAGTTTTCCAACATGGGAAGGTCTTTTCTGGGAGAAAGCATCTGGTTTTGAAGAGTCTATGAAGTACAAGAAGCTGACAAATGCACAGCGTTCTGGGCTCAATCAAATTCCGAATCGTAGATTTACTCTGTGGTGGTCGCCTACTATAAATCGTGCAAATGTTTATGTAGGTTTCCAAGTACAGTTGGATCTGACTGGGATATTCATGCATGGGAAAATCCCAACATTGAAGATATCCTTGATTCAGATATTCAGGGCCCATCTTTGGCAAAAGGTCCACGAAAGTGTTGTCATGGATTTGTGTCAGGTGCTGGATCAGGAATTGGATGCGTTGGAAATTGAGACTGTACAGAAAGAAACAATACATCCAAGGAAGAGTTACAAAATGAACAGTTCTTGTGCCGACATCCTCCTCTTTGCTGCTTATCGTTGGAACATGTCCAAACCGAGTTTAGTGGCAGAAGCTAAGGATATGTTCGATCAGAAAGCGAGCAACAAATATTGGGTAGATGTTCAGCTCCGATGGGGAGACTATGATTCTCATGATATCGAACGTTACACCAGGGCCAAATTTTTGGACTACACCACTGACAACATGTCAATTTATCCATCTCCAACAGGTAGAGGATTAATATATGCTGTCACATTATTCTTGGATGCATCATTTCTTGGAGACGATCACCAATGGATTTTTTATTTTTAATGGCTGCAGGTGTCATGATCGGAATTGATCTTGCATATAACTTGCACTCCGCCTATGGTAACTGGTTTCCCGGTTCAAAGCCTCTTCTGGCTCAAGCTATGAATAAGATCATGAAGGTTTGTGTGGCAACCTAGTTTCTTTTGCTCATTTAATTGCCCTTTGGTTCACACTGACTGACCGACCTCACTGTTTCTTTGTTTTTACTTGCAGTCAAATCCTGCTTTGTATGTTCTGAGAGAGCGTATAAGGAAAGGCCTGCAGCTTTATTCATCCGAGCCCACTGAGCCATATCTATCATCTCAAAACTATGGAGAAATTTTCAGCAATCAAATTATATGGTTTGTTGATGACACAAATGTATATCGTGTCACTATCCACAAAACCTTTGAAGGAAATCTCACCACAAAGCCTATCAATGGTGCCATCTTCATATTTAACCCGAGGACGGGGCAATTGTTTCTCAAGGTTTGTTGACTTTTTTTTTTTTATAATGTAAAGGTTTGTTGACTGGTTATTGTTGTGACTTTCTTCTATCAACCACATGCCCCCTCTTTATACTTGAAGGAGATAAACTGGCATTGTTAATCCATGCAGGTTATCCACACAAGTGTTTGGGCTGGGCAGAAGCGTCTCGGGCAGTTGGCCAAGTGGAAAACTGCAGAAGAAGTTGCTGCTCTTGTGCGCTCTTTGCCTGTTGAAGAGCAGCCCAAGCAAATCATTGTGACTAGGAAAGGAATGCTCGATCCTCTGGAGGTTCACTTGCTTGACTTCCCTAACATTGTGATAAAGGGAAGTGAGCTCCAGTTGCCATTCCAGGCTTGCCTGAAAATTGAGAAGTTTGGGGATTTGATTCTCAAGGCTACGGAGCCACAGATGGTTCTTTTCAATATTTATGATGATTGGTTGAAGACGATATCATCATACACAGCATTCTCTCGTCTAATATTGATTTTGCGTGCCCTCCATGTTAACAACGAGAAGGCCAAGATGCTACTCAAGCCTGACAAGACTGTTGTCACAGAACCCCACCACATTTGGCCGTCCCTAACAGATGACCAGTGGATGAAGGTAATTATGGGGCTTGAGTATGCTGTTGTTGTTCCCTTTTTCTTTTTGTTTTGTGTTTTCTTTAAGGGTCGGGGGGGGGTGGGGGCGGGATTCAGGATTGCTTTGGATAATTACTGATTTTTCTTGAATGTAGTGTTTGGGCTTTTACTTATCTATCTGTTACTGCAGGTTGAGGTGGCTTTGAGAGATCTCATACTGTCTGATTATGCAAAGAAGAATAATGTTAACACATCAGCTCTGACCCAGTCTGAGATTCGTGATATCATATTGGGGGCTGAAATAACTCCACCATCACAACAGAGGCAACAGATTGCAGAGATTGAGAAACAGGTACCTTCTTTTCAGTTTTTTTCCACAGCTGCAAATCTCCTACGCTGGTTCTGGACATGGCTGATCATTTGTTTTTGAAAATCTCTTATTTGCAGGCGAAGGAAGCGAGCCAGCTCACTGCAGTTACCACAAGAACAACAAATGTGCATGGTGATGAATTGATAGTCACCACAACAAGCCCATATGAGCAGGCTGCTTTTGGTTCCAAGACTGATTGGCGTGTGCGTGCAATCTCTGCAACCAATCTTTATCTCCGAGTTAATCACATCTATGTCAATTCAGATGATATCAAGGTAACACAGATAACTTCATTATTATTTTTTAAGTACTATGAAGATTAATGGAGGGGATAAGTTTCTATTATTCAATAAACTATTGGAACACTGTAGTCCTTTGGAGCATCACCATGTCATTGAAGGATCTAGGGTAATGGAATCTGTGACCCACAATTGGGTTTTTGACTTATTATGTTGGTACTCTGCATCCTTTGATTGGACGGTGGTGACCCTTGTGCACTATGATATTACTCAGCCCATCTGAGTGCGGCATACTTTCCCTCAATAAAATCCAGTTATCAATCACATAAAAAGTTCCTGTGAACATATGGTAATATCTTTGGAATTTTACATTTTGCAGGAGACTGGTTACACATACATCATGCCAAAGAATGTCTTGAAGAAGTTCATCTGCATAGCAGATCTAAGGACCCAAATTGCGGGTTACTTGTATGGAATCAGTCCTCCTGACAATCCTCAAGTGAAGGAGATCCGTTGCATTGCTATGCCACCACAGTGGGGGACCCACCAACAGGTTCATTTGCCTTCAGCATTGCCTGATCATGACTTCTTGAATGATTTGGAGCCCTTGGGGTGGATGCATACACAACCCAATGAACTCCCTCAGCTCTCACCTCAGGTTTGTATCTATTGCTCTCCTTTTTGGTTTGTATTTGTTGTCAAAGTACTAGACAGTTTGATTATCAATTTGAATCTCTCTCTCACACTCTCTTTCTCTCTCTCTCTC
>NW_006500125.1:965606-1037407 GCF_000471905.2 Amborella trichopoda | reverse complement strand
GAGAGAGAGAGAGAGATTGCCCAACTTGTGAATTGGCAGGCCCCTACCGGTTTTCGTGGTGAGAAATAGGGCTAAAGGTCCCCTAACTCCTTTCCTTGATGATGATTGAGAGGGTTACCTCCTTGATCGATCAACTAGAGTGATCGTCAAGCTATTGTAGTGAAATCAGTATTAGATCTCTCCTTCTAGGTGCCAGTTTTGATATATTAGAACCTAGGTTGATGTTCAACGATCATGATAATTGGACAAGGCAGATCTCATAGCCAGGTTTGGTGTTTGTGACTTGATTAGGTTGCTGAAACCGTGCATGAGGTACCGGAATCATTAGCTATGCTGAAGTGTGGTTGGGAACAAGGTATCTGAATGACCTAAGCATTCAGTTGATGGCACCACCTTATGCGGGTTCTTTGGTGAGCAACATAAAGCAAAGTGGGAGTCGAAGACGAAGGGAACAGATTCAGGGTCTGATTGTAGTGCTATAAAAGTCAATCATATAAAAGCCAAATAGACTTATTTTTAGTCAAGAAGGTAGATTGACCATCATATAAAGACAGCAAGGTTATCCTGGGAGAGAGCTTGACCATGTAACATAGGCTTGTACTTATGGATGTCTGCCTAAAGAGATGGAAGAGAAATAGTGAAACTAATCGTTGTCCAAGAACTAGGTGGTGGAATTTAAAAAAGGAAAACAAACACTTATTTACAAATATATTGGTAAAAGAAGTAAAATGAAATTCTGAGCACAACGTAATGCTATGTGGAATGAGATGGTTGATAGTATTAAGAAAGTGCCAAAAGAAGTTTTAGGAGAAACTAGAGGGAAAAGAAATTCAACAAGAAACCTAGTGATGGAGTGAGGAGGTTCAGAAAGCTATTAACAAAAAAACGATCATGTTATAAAGCTTGGCAATGTAATAGAAATGATCAAAACTTAGAAGAATATAAAAATGCTAAGAAAATAGAAAGACTAAACTTAAAACATATGATAATCTACACAATAAATTGGGGACAAGAGAAGGTGAAAAACATGTCTTCAAACTAGTAAAAAATGAGAGAGAGGAAGTGTAGGGATCTAGATCCCATTAGATGCACTAAGAGTGAGGGTCAGAGGATCTTGGAGATAGATGATGAGGTCAACAAAAGCTGGATAATTTATTTTCAAAATTTTTAAATAACAACCAGTACAGAAATACAATGTTAAGAGGAACCTTTGACATAAATGAGATTGGAGGTCATAGTTACATTCGTAGGATTAGGATATCTGAAGTGAAAGAAACTTTGAGAAAGATAAAGATAGGAAAGACTTTAGGACCAAATGGTATCCAAATATAGGCTTGGAAGTGCACATGGGAGATTGACATATGTTGGCATACCAAGCTATTCAACAAAGTGTTGAGAACAAAAAAATTGCCAGACAAATGGAGAAAAAGTATTGCGCCACCAATTTACAAGAACAAAGGAAACATATATGAAGTTGTGGGAGAGAGTGGTTGAGCAACGACGAAGCCATAAAATGAGTGTATCAGAAAATCAATTCGGTTCTATGCTAGGGCGGTCAACTATTGAAGTCCTTTTTCTACTTAAGCAACTGATTGAGAAGTTTAGGGCGAAAGGAAATACTTCCACATGGTCTCTTAACGATTTAGAGAAAGCATACAATAGGGTACCTAGAGATTTAATTTGGTGAGTGTTGGAAAAGAAAGGAGTCATTAGAGGTTATATTGACATAATGAGAGATATGTACCAGGCAGCGATAACTAGTATGAGGACAACTAGTGGAGAGACGAGTTCTCAGTGACAATGGGCCTACATCAAGGGTTAGCGCTGAGCACATATTTCATTGTTTTGGTTATGGACGAGTTAATCGGAAACCTACGAAATGAAGTACTGTGGTGTATTTTGTTCATGAATGACATAGCTTTGATCGATGAGACTAGAGGCGGTGTCAACGCAAAGTTAGAACGTTGGATAGATGCTCTAGAATCTAAATATTTTAAAATTAGCTGGACTAAGACAAATATATGAAATGCAATATTAGTAATCATAAGAGTAGAAACGAGGAAGTAGTTAAGATTGATGGTCCAAAAATACGTAAACAAGATTGAATCCGATATCTAGGGTTGATAATTCAAGAGAATGGAGAGAATGAGAAAAGATATTGTGACTTTTAGTCTTATTGAGGGTATGGCCCTTGATAGAAAAAAATGGAGGAACAAGATTCATGTAGCCGACCTCAAATAATTGGGTAACGATGATGATGATGATCGTAGTGCCCGGTTTGATGCATGACTCCATTGGTATTGGCATGAAAATGATGATGACTTAAAAGGATGATCTACTCGAAGTAGACCCTACATCACCGAGATGATCACTCAAGTATAAAAGTGGACCTGCCTGAATTTTTCAGGCATCCTATGTCCAAAAAACTTCTTCGAATGCCTAAGTGTGGTGGAGTGATTCTCTGAATGAAAGGAGTTGTCAGATTCAAAAAGCGTAAAGCTAGTTGCAATTAACCTTTGGGGACTTGCCTATTTTGGGTGGGATCAAGTTCAAGAAGTGAGGTTACAAAAGGGGAAAGATAAGATTCAATCTTGGTCGAAGATGAGGGCGAAGTTGCATGAGCAATTTCTTCTTCCAAGCATTCCACGAGCATGTACAAACAGTTACATTGATTATAGCAAAGTTCGAAGTCCATTTGCGAATATATGAAGGACTTTCATTGCTTGACCTTGTGTTCGGGGTTAGCTGAGATGGAGGACTAGTAGGTGGCAGGGTACGTTTTGGGTTACGACTTCAAATCCAAGAACAAACTTTCCTTACAACAGGTACCCCACGTGGAAGCTGCACATCAGGGCTAGTTGGAGATCAAGTGTGGGGACATTAGAAGCCAAAAGGGTGATGCACCACCCTAGGGAGTTGCTGGCCTGAATAGGAAGCAAGCTTTAGGTGATCGAACACCGTCTGGTCTTGTGTCAATACTTGATTGTGGGCCACAACAAATGAGCAGTCCTGTATTGGGTGTTTTTCTTGTAATGGGATGGGCCACAAGGCGGTGGAGTGCTCATCAGCGGTTGCCCAACCGCATATGCTAATCTTGACGAAGCTGAGGAAGGCAAAGAGATAGACGTGGTGATAGTTGCTGATATGGGTGAGCCGTTGTATGATGAGGAAGTTGGTCAAGTTAAACAGTGTGAGGAGGTTCCTGTAGACCAAGGAAAGATGCTGCTAGTCCGAAGGATCCTTACTAGTCCTAAGGCCCCAAAGAAGGATAGCTGCAGGATCCTTAGAGTTACGATGGTTGCATTTGCAACTTGATCGTTGAAAATGTTAGTTGTGTGAACATGGTGTCAAAAGAGGTGGTATGAAAAGTTGTTATTCAAGGAGGTGAAGCACCATCAGCCTCATAAGCTTGGTTCAAAAGAGGTATTGAGGTAGTGGTTAAGTCCCATTGCCTTTACTGTTCAAATGGGAAGTTTATAGTGATGAAGTGTATGTGATATCCATGGATACGTGCCACATATTGCTTGGTTTCGCGTTGTAATATGATCGCAAGGCATTTTATAATGATGAACACAACACTTAACACCTTTTGAAAGGATGGCCAAAAGATAGTTTTAGTGCCATTGCGAGATGAAGCCTCACCTAAGTCCATTAAGGAGAAGGGTGAGGATTTACTCTTGTATTGACAATATGTGGAGGCAAGTCAGGATATGCGGCAAATTTTCATGATGGTTGAGAAGGACTTGGTCCAATGCTCTTTAGTGCTTGGAGACTTAAACCATTGATGAAGGAGTTTATCAATCTTATACCAGAAGAGTTACCAATTGGATTGACACTAATGAGGAATATTCAGCATTGCAGTGACCTCATTCTAGGGTCTAGTTTGCCAATTTACGTACCAATTGAATGAACCCCAAGGGGCAGGAGGAATTGCAACATCAAGTTGATAAGCTGCTGTCTAAGGGACTCATTCGACCAAAACATGAGCCCATCTGCAGCTCCGGCTTTGATCCCACCTAAGAATGGTGGAACTTGGCACATGAGTGGATAGTAGAGCTATAAACAAGATTACCATCATGTATTGATTCCTATATCAAGATTTGATAATATGTTGGACATGCTCGCTAGTGCATCAGCCTTCTCAAAGATAGACTTGAAAAGTGAGTAGCTCCGAAAGGCACAAGTGGTAGACAACCTTTAAGTTAAAAAGTGGCATAGATGAGTGGCTGGGTATGCCATTCAGGCTGCCCATTGCACCCAACGATTTTCTGCACTTGATGACTCAAGCCTTCCATCATTGCTTTGGAAATGTTCATTATTGCATGTTTTGATGATATGTTGGTGCATACACTAATCCAAAGGTGCATCTTCATCATTTGTACCAAGTGATTGCTATTTTCAGGGCTGAGAAGTTGAAACTGTTAACATTAAGAGACAAAACATATTCATTGGTTTGAAAAGAAATATTTTTGGCATTTCATGCGAAGAGATGTGCATAGATTTTTTTGGTAGGTGTATAATGTGCTTAGTAGAGAAGGCGCATTCTCAAAACACTAGTTTGCACACACGCCCCATTGCCTATTCCAATTAGGCCATAGGTTGATTTTTCCATAAATTTCATTATGGGATTACCAAGGACAGGTAGGATTTATGATTCAATAATGGTGGTACTAGATAGGTCCTCCATGATAACACATTTCATACCATGTAGGCAGACTATGGATGCAATATGGCTGCTAATCTCTTCTGCAACGAGATAGTGCACTTGCATGGCCTTTCGAAAACCATCACATCAACTGAGATGCTAGACTTCTTAGCCACTTTTGGAAAATCTTGTGAGGAAAATGGGAACCAATTTGCAGTTTACTAGTGCATATCACCCCAAACAAGTGGTCAAACCTAGGTGGTTAATAGGAGTGTGGGTAATATGCTAAGAAGTTTGGTTGTAGAAAATGTGAAAGCATGGATTTCATTCTACCATAAGCAGAATTTGCATACAAATATACTCCAAATTGCTCAACCGGAAAGACTCCTTTTAATGTGGTCAATGGTATAACATCTTTGCATTTTCATGATCTAATCCCTTTACCCATATGTAAGAATGTTAATGTAGATGCCGATGCCGCAAGCATGCCTAATATATGGAATTACATGAGAGGCTTCAAAAGAAGTTGGAAGAAAGCTGACAACTACCAAAATGCAGTGAATAGAAATTGATGAATGGGGCTGCTCAATGTAGGAGAACTTGTCATGGCATACCTTAGACCGGAGTAATTTCTTGTTGGCACCTATAGCAAGTTCAAAGAAGGAAGATTGGACTTTGCACGATCAAAAAGATTAATGACAATGCCAAGGAGGTGGAGCTGCCAAGTAGATCAACTATCTCCTTGATCTTCAACGGGCAAGACCTTTTCAAGTATCATGGCAACGATCGAGTCAAGTCTTCTTCAACCAAGGGAGGATGGCGCAAATCGCATTTGGGAAGGCTGGGTTAAATTTCATTTCAATTTTAATTAAGTATGAATTTGGAATTGTCTTATTTGATACGTTGGACAAGATGAAATTATTTTTGTTCGTTGGGTGCTTCATTGCAATATGTTGGTAAGAGTTATAATGGGATTTCATGCTATGAAGTGGGTAGAGAAGATAGGGTGGAATTCCTGTGAGTCAAAAGGGATAACGTCATGGAGTTCCAATGTGGTGAATGTGTAGGAACTCTAGATCAAAGTTAGAAGGTTCCAAGGCATGAGAATTTGACTGCATGGAGACAATGACAATTGGAATTCGATTGCACGTAGGGTGCATGCATAGGGAATTAGTGCAAGGGCATTGGGAGGAAGGGTAGTGTAAGAATTTTTCTCGCTTTAAGATTGATTTAGTAACCCAAAACAAGAATTTCCAATGAAAAGAAAATGAATTACGGGTCCTAACCCGCACATGGAGGGGGAATATCATCATTTTGCTCAAATTAAGTGGCCCAAGTGAAATGACAGTTCCACTTCCACTTATTCAAGCAACCTATAACTCATTTTTTTCCATTGGAAATCCTTGTTTGGGTGTCTAAGCTTAAACAAGCAAGGGTATTTATCAATATTATCAAAATCTGAACACGAACTTGATGCGCATGACAGTTCAATTAGATATGCGGCTTGATTGGTCCCAATGTGAGTGTTGAAAGTAAGTATGGCAGCAAGTTAGGGACATAAATAGAATACTTGATTCAATAAGGTTATGTCTGAGTTATTTAACTTACACAAGGGTATTTTCTATAAGTCTTCCACGTCAGCAAACATATAAATACCTGACTGATCCCAAAGACATGTCACTAGGCATCCCTCTCTCTAGATTCTTTTGTCTCATCTCTCTCTCACTCAGGCACCTCTCTCCTTTAAATAGAATACTTGATTCAATAAGGTTATGTCTGAGTTATTAACTTACACAAGACTATTTTCTATAAGTTTTCCACGTCAGTAAACATATAAATACCTGATTGATCCCAAAGAGGGGTCATCTCACTATTTTTCCCCTTTTTCTTTCTTAGGAACCCCTCTCTCTTGATTCTTCTGTCTCCTCTCCCTCTCACTCAGGCACCTCTCTCCTTTATTCTTTATCTTATTCTTATTCTTCTCTCTTCACATCTTCTTTCTGCTCTCTCAAATATTCATCTAATACTTGATGATTAGTATAGATCTAGATTATATTTTCCAACTTCGTATTAGAGAAAGGTTTAGATCTGAAGAAGTGAGAGTCGAGTGAAGAAACTCTAGCCATGTAACTGTTGGTTCAACAGTAAGGCCAGACAACAAAAGAATGTTCAACAAGAAGAAACCCTAACAGATCTTATTTTTGAAGATCAATGGTGAGACTATTCTTATATACTATTTTTATGGAAAGTGTAATTTTCTAAGGTTTCATCATAATTTTGATCTGGTTTTTTAGGAAAAGTGCCAATTTATTTTAGGCTTTTCCCCCGAGATATTGGTTTTTCATAATCCATTGATGCTTGATCCAACCTATGTTCAAAAAGTCAGCCCCGCACTGCATTGGGACTATTCGGCCCAGTGCAGGATGGTAGTTCTAGACGGCCGACTAATTGCCCAAAACGCCTTTGATGAGGCCCAAAATAGGCCTCACAAAATGGGCAAAAATGGTCCCTTCCTCCCAATGAAAAGTGGGGAAATTGCAAAATAGAACTTCTAGCAACCAAAGTGACCGATTCAAGCCTACTTCTACTGGTTTTTTGAAAGGTTAGTAAATTCAATTGTTTATGCTTAGGGTTTAGTATTTATTGCGAGTAATGTATTATGCTTCTTTTTTTTTTCATTCTCATGTGTTTTTTTTTTTTTTTTTTAAGTTTGGCTTTACATTTATGATGATATGCTTTTTTTTTAGTTTTCTATTTATTTATTTTATTTTATTTGACCTACTTTTTAGTTGGCTTTACATTGTGTTATGTTATGATTCATGAGTAGTTTTTTTTTTTTGGCTGTTTTTTGTGTTTATAAAATATTTATGGCTATGTTTGACTATATGTATGGCTACTCTATTTATAGCTATGTCTAAAATTTATAATGCAAAATCAGAGATTTATAAACCTATAAAAAGTCATAAATTTGTAAAAACCCTAACCCCCCCCCTTCCCCCACCTTCTGTTTTACATACTTGGCAGCCCCCCAATCTTTTTGAACAATGGATCCAATGGTCAACCAGGTCGCATAAATTTGTTGCTTCCCATGAGAAACTTGAAATAGATCTATTGAGTTTTATTTTACAGGGACTGATTGATGCATATCAAATAACTTTCAGATATGTTACAATTGAAACTCACAGCCACGATTGCATAATCGACTGCCCAATGCACTGTGTAGTGCTTTAGATGTTTACAAAACGTGTTTAGAGAGAAATCTGAAGGTGTATCCAAATTTTAGCAACACTATAATTTGTTTTTTTACCTTGAAAAGTAACAATGTGACAGCAAACATTAAGGATGGAAGACTCTAGAATTTGATGGCAAAAACTATCCGGAATGGGCTAGAAATGCAATATTGTTCCGTGTAGGTACAAAGAAGTTGGGTTATATTGAAGGTCTTATGATGAAACCAGATGTAAAGGAGTCATCTTATGCTCATTGATAAGCTAATGCGTTGATTAACATGAAGTAGATTTTACGCTCTATGCAACCAAATGCACATTTATGAAATGTAATACTTCAAAGGAGATATGGGATGCAGTGGCTGAAACCTACTCGCAAAAGAAGAATAGAGCAAAAATCTATGAGTTGGAGTATTTAGGAATTTCAAACAAATTGATATATAGGTTGGTGACTATTATGCTGCTTTATGGGGTTTTTGGGATGATTTGAATCGCTAACAGCCCATAAATTGCTCTCAATGTGCCAAATAGCATAGAGAAAGAGTGGAATACAAGAAAAATATTAATCTTCTAAGGGGTCTTAACCCCAAACATGAACATACCGAATATTTTCGGTGGCAAAACTTTAGCATAACTTAACATGAAGAAACGCGCCAAAAAATTATGGATGTCCTAGTTTCCAATTCCTCTATTAATCATGGTGATGGCCGTAGTGGTGGTTGAGGTGGGGGATGTAATGGTGGCTGCAGTCGTCTCACACTTGATGAAAAGTATAAGCTGAAATGTACCCATTGTGGAATTCCCGACACACTAAGGAAACATGATGGGATCTCATTCGACACCTTAAGCGCAATACAACTCAAGCATATACAGCTGTGACTAATGAGGAGACTAGGCATATTGGGTCTCGACAATAAGATGCTAATGGTCATATACATAAGACTATACTTCTTTATCTGATGCTGAATTGGTGATCATTTCCAAGAGAAAGCTTCTTGATCTTAAGCAGCATACATTCACACATGATGAGCCCTCTTCTTCCTCTAAGTCAGATCTCGCCCCATCAGGTATATCTACATCTGCACAACATGTTTCCCTGACTCAAGCTCCTTAGATTATTGATTCAAGAACCATTGAACATATGACTAATATGTCCAATCTCTTTTTTACTCATGCTACATGTTCATATCAAGAGTCTGTCAAGATTGTTGATGGATCCCTTGTATCCAGTAAAGGAAACAAAATTTTCAATTTAAATCCTCCATGCATTTGTTATCCACTTTACATGTTCACAAGTAGTCCAATAATTTTCTATATGTTAGCAATTGTACCAAAAACTTGTAACTTTTCCCGTATTATTGTGTCTTTCAGGATTTGGTGTTAGGAAAGACATCTGGGTATGATCATGAGGATGGAGGGTTGTACCTTCTAAAGATATACCAAAAACAGGCTCCTATAGAACTCAAACCACTGCCTTGTCCGTAATTGCTAATAAAAAAGAAGGATGCATTTGTGGCACACTCATCTTGGTCATGTGCATTTTCTATTTTGCATTCTTTGCTTCCTGAGAGGTTTGAGACTTATCTGAGCACATCACCTCTAATATGGGCAGTAAATTTTAAAACTTTAAAAATTATAAAAAAGGGAAAATATCTCCATACTCCCAATTTTTAGGTTTCATTTCACAATAGACCTAAGGTTTTAAACGATATCTTGGGGCATAAAAATTGTAGATTTTATTTCTTCTAACTCCCTGAGCTAATTTAAACCTATGTTTTTAGACCAAACAAATCTAAAAAGACACGCCTTTTCTAAAAGCCATCCTCTCAAACTTCTAGAGAATGAGGTATTTGGAGAAATACAGGAAAGAGAGAGTGAGAGACGCATGAAGAGAGAGAAAGAGAAATTTGGGGTATATAAGTGAAGAGAGACAAAGGATTGGGGTTAGCAAGAGCATGTTTTTCTCACATTTGTTTAGGTTAAAAACTAGGTTTAAAGATGCCAGGGGTTAGAAGATATCTTTTGAAACCTTGGGTTTATCAAGAAATGAAACTTAAAAATAGGGGATATGGAGATATTTTCCCTATATTATTGTTTAAAAAAACAGTCCTCCCGGCGCCTAAGCGCCCGCCTAGCCGTTTTTTAACAAAAAACTACATGCCCCATGAAAAGGCGCCCCGAACGGGCGTTTTTACTTGAGTGGGCGCCTAGTGGAGTCAGGCGAAAAGTGCTTTTTAAATTCTCCCAAAAGGGCAGAATGGGTCATTTTGACCCCCAAGTTTGTATAAAAAACAGTTATGGGGTTTATTTTTGAACCCCCAAAATAAAACGTATGTTGCGAAACGGAATAAATTACAAAATTTGACACAAATATATGCATATATGTACATTAGGATAGCAAATATCTTTAAAAATGCTATGATTTTCCACTACAGGGCGCCCGAGGATCTAGGCACCCGCCTAGGAGCCCGCCCGGGCACTGGGCACCAGGCAGGCTGCCTAGGGGTCACCTAGAGTTTTTGATACCTTGCCCTATAAAAAATATAAGAATGCATAATAACATGAATATGTGACTTGTATGATAGTAGGCATTTTATAATTTAGTACGTACCTCTATACATCAAAAAAAAATATGTACATATATAGTACTTATCTTTAATATATTAATTGACTCAGTATTGATAGCCTCAGCATCATCATTTTAGCCTTTTCCCAATTAATTGGGGTCGGCTACTCGATATTTATAGCCTAATAAAGTAAAATTGCTCTCTCCATTCTCTAATAGACTAATGCAACTATCATGGAAAAGAGTATGTTGACCTTAATGTTGGAGATTCGTTGCATATGGAGGGGCACCTCCAAAACCCGCATATGCATGGGTGTGCGGTGCGCCTCAAGGTGCATCCAAATTGATGCCGCCATGTAATGCGTCACACAACTGCATTTGATAACATTGATATTTATGCCAGTTGGCTTGGGCACTTAACTAGGCCAAATTACCAAAATTCCCCTACTTGTTCAAGGTTGTGAATCTAGAAACAAGGGAAATTTGTGCTTTTTTAGATAATTTTTTTAAGAAGTACCTAAGTGAAAGGAATCTTATAAATACTCTAATGTTAATTTGGTTGATTTGACCACCTTAATGATTCTTTCAAAGGGTCCATTCTATTTTAGTGATATTTTCCCAAGACAACAAGAATTAATAGAATCACTCAAACAAGGGATAGAATTCGAAATAAATACATTTGGGAGAATTTCGTGGCACCAATAGGCGATAAGATGAGAGAAAATAGACTTAGGTGGGCCGGCTATGTGTAGCGCAGATCCCGTATTGTACATGTAAGGAGGTGCGAATTAGTTCAAGTGGAAGGCTCAGAAAAGAAAAAAGGTAGGTCCAAAAGGGCATGGTTGGAAGTACTGAGAAAAGATTTGGGGACTTATGACCTCACTGAAGGTATGACCCTTAATAGAACATAATGGTGGATCAGGATTCGTGCAGCCGATCTCAATTAGTTGGGAAAAAGCTCTGATGATGATGATGATTCGAACATAAGCAATGATCAATAGTAAATTTGACCCATCAATGTAGACCCCTCAATTCAAACTTTCCATGAAGTCTTCATGACAAATCAGTCTGGTCATCGAGTGATATCCAGCACAAGTTAAGCAGCCCAGATTTCACTTCAAAGGCATCATGAGTGCAAGGAAAACTGGAACAACAAGACTAGTTCTTCATCCAGCTAAGAAAAACATAGTTACTGAACCTTATGATAAGAAAAGGCAGTGCAAGCACACACAAGTACAGTGCACAAACATGTACTCATGCTTGTTTGTATGCATGCGTCAGGAATTCTTATTGCCATTTTTGTATAATAAGTTTTCAAGTGAATCACTTAATTGAATGCAGATATGTTACTTAATATGTGTGTGAAGGAGGTGTCGAATCAATTTCGCCATTTTTTTATGTTTGCATGTGCAGCAGTAAAAGCATATATGTAGACATATCTATTTGTGATACTATATAATGCTGCATAAACAAATTAGGAGTGACCAATTTCAAGTTATAGCAAGTATTAAATTGGATACAAACAGTTTAAGAGGGTATTCTCATAATCTTACACAATCAATCAAGTATATTGACAACAAAATCCTAACAAACATTATGAACACAGCCTACGAAGCATAGAATGTGTAAATGAAAAGCTCGTTACAGAATGGCCAATAACATGGAAAATCAGTAAACAAAGAACTCAGACGTTCAATTATAATTCTGAATGCAACAAACACTGCCATACTTCTCCTTGGAAGCAAGGATGTCCACAATGCTGCCCGGAAGCATTCCTTTTAGATTTCCAGATTCCTGATACAATTCAGTTTCAGTAAGTTCCTCAGCTTCCATTTCCTCTAATGAACGACTTTTCTTACGTGATCGCCGCTTGTGTTTTTCTTTTGTGACTGACTCCTGATGCATTTCAGTTTCAGTAATTTCTTCAAAAAAAATTTCCTCTGATGATGCAGATATTTTCTTTTGTGACCGCCTCCTTCGTCGTTCTTTTGCTTCTCGAGCAACTCTGCAGAGCCAAAACAAAGATTTTAGAATTCTCAATGGAATTAATGGGTGAAAGGGTTGTATTTGGCCAACAGAATATTCGACAACCCAAGTTTTGCAAAACAAAACATATTAATCTTAACCTCTCCCCCTTAAGGGTATTCAATTTTTAGCAGTAAGATGGTGATTCTTATTCAAACCAACGACAAGTGGTAACATACAAATTCAAACTCTAAAACATCGGAAGATCCTCAATATGATAAGAGGGTACTATATCCATAATGAATATGGAGCACTCCGAAAATATAAAATCTGGTTACTGAGAGCATGAATATAGAAAACCAAGAGCAACACTCACATCCATCAGTCTTGAAGATAACATAACGGTCAACAACATATTCCACTATTGTGCACCCCATGTTGTGACAAATCAAGTAAAAATTGAGAGGGCACAAAAGAGATCTTAATGTGTATGTCAACACGAACATATGCATGTTCTATGTATATGGGAAAGTATACCATCTAGTATACACTGTTATGTATCCTGAAGCGTTGCTAATAATAGACAGGCTAAGTAGGTGATGCAGGGCACTTGAAGAAATATAGAAAATCAGCAAGAAGCACCTTGACATAAGCAATTTTGGAGAAACCCTAAGGCTTTCTCCCACCTAAGGCTCAAGCCTTAGGCTTTTTTTTCAAGACAAAAGTCTTTTCTTTTCTTAAAAAGGAATACATGAGTGCCACTCCAGCCTATCCACGCCTATATTCATCTTGGAAAATTATCATTCTGGGCAATATTTGTCTATATAATTAAGTTTTGACTAAAAGGTCCTAACTTAAGTATAACTTGAAACTAACTCCCTGACTTTAATTAAATATCTAAAAAGTCCCTAACTGGTCCAATAATGAAATAAATAAATAAAAATGTCAAAAACTAAAAAAAAATTCAAACTATTTCTTGCTCTTCTTGTTTTTTTAGGAAGCTCTCTTAAGGTGTTCATCATCCAAATATGAGCGAAAATTAGGAGGAATCTATTGCTACCAAAGAAGATACTTGTGGCTACTTGTTGTGCTCTGATCACCATCGTCATTACACTGTAATTTCATACGTTGCTACAGTACCTTCCGTGTAGATCGTGGACTCTGATACCACTTGATGCACGGCCTACGAGAAGGTTTGCAATCTTATCATTAATGGGGGTAGCTGTAAACATATTGTTTCTCAAGAGATGGCAGACAAGCTGAAGTTGAAGACAAAGAGCGCCATCCAAAACCATACACGATAGCTGAGTTCAAAAAGGGAAATGAGGTAACAGTTTCTAAGCACTGTCTAGTTTCCTTTTCTATTGGAAAACATTATAAAGAAGAGGTGTGGGACGATGTTGTGCCTATGGATGTGTCATTTATTATTGGGTAGACCATGACAACATGATAGGCGTACCATACATGATAGATTTAAAAACACTGATTCCTTTGTTAAAGATAGGATAAAAGTGGATTTAGATCCATCTAATAATGAAAGTGCATCCAAATCAGATGAAGGGTGTGCTAGCTTTCTTTCTTTGGTAGAGTTTATGAAAGGATTGAAGGAGTTTAGGATGTTGTTTGCAGTAGTCCAATTGGAGGGGCAGCTTATTAGTTGGGTTCCACCAGGGTTAGAGTACTTAATGAGGGACTATAGTGATGTCATTATGGATGAGCTACCAGAGGGGTTAACCCATGAGGGACATCCAACATCACATAGATTATTCTTGGGTCTAGCCTACCGAACAAGGCTACATATAGAATGAGTCCAAAGGAGCATGATGAGTTGCAGAGACAGGTCACAAAAGGATGGGACTTGGCAGATGTGTGTGGATAGTAGGGCCATTAACAAGATCACAATCAAGTACCGCTTCCCAATTCCATGCCTAAATGATATGTTAGATATGTTGGTTGGTGCTATTGTGTTTTGAAGATAGATTTGAGGAGTGGGTACCATCAGATCCATATTCGACTTGAAGAGGAGTGAAAGACTGCATTCGAAACACGAGGGGGCCTTTTGGCCTTTCCAATACGCCCAGTACTTCTATGAGGGTGATGAATCAAGTGTTCAAGCCTTTTATTGAGAAATTCATGGTGGTATACTTGATGGTATTCTAGTGTACAACATTGGTGAGCAGGCGCATATGGAGCACTTACAATTGGTGTTTGACTTGCTACAGGGACAACAATTATATTTGAATCTTAAAAAATGTGAATTCACGACAGATTGCCTCATCTGTCATGGTTATGTTGTTTCAGCTGAGGGAATTAAGGTTGACCAAAAGAAGAGAGCAGTTATCAAGGATTGGCCTACTCCTACTATAGTCCATGATGTTCGCAATTTTCATGAGTTGGCTACTTTCCATAGGAGGTTTATCAGAGGCTTTAGTTCGATCATAGGAGGGGGGATTTGTACGAGGTGAAGCAGAAGATGATTGCGGCACCAATGTTAGCTCTTCCGAAGTATGATAAAATCTTCAAGTTGGATTGTGATGCTTCAAATGTTGGAATTGGTGCAGTATTGAGCCAAGAAGGTCGCCTTATTGCCTTCTTCAGTGAGAAGTTCAATGATACCTGCCGACAGTATTCTACTTATGATGTAGAGTTTTATGCTATTATTCAAGCCTTAAGGCATTGACGACATTACCTGATTCGGAGAATTTATTTTGTTCTCATATCTTGAGGCATTGAAGTATATTAATGGGCAACATAAACCAAATCAGTGACATGCTCGATGGGCTTATTTGTAGGAGTTCACTTTTGTTATTCGGCATAAGGCAGACAATTAGAATAGAGTGGCAATGTTTTGAGTAGAAGGTCGACTGTATTAACTACCATGACGACTGTTGTTACTGGGTTCGAGTTTATGAAGGATCATTATACAGATGATGACTTTAGGGAGATATGGGACCAGTGTTGAAGTGGGTTGGGGATTTTCTCATTCAAGATGGATTTCTCTTCAAAGCAAACCATCTTTGTATTCCTGTAGGTTCTTGTAGAGAAACCCAATAGCAGAGCTTCATGAGGGAGGTCTTGGTGGATATTTTGGTCCAGACAAAACCATAGTATTGGAGTCTAAGTACTACTGGCCAAAACTGAATAGAGATATTGTGCGGTTTGAGGTGTCGTACGTGTCAACTGGCTAAGGTGCAACGACAAAATACCAGGCTTTATTATCCATTTCCTATTTCTAACGCACCTTGGGAGGATGTTAACATGGATTTTGTGCTGGGACTTCCATGGACTCAAAGATGTATCGATTTTGTATTCGTGGAGTCTGTTGTAGGTGTTATATGGGAAAAAACCCAACTCACTCGCTTTACTTTGGTTCCTGTCTCGGCCAATGGGGAGGGCCATGTGTGCTAGTCTGGAAGCCAATACATCCAAATGCAAGGAAGCAGACAAGCATCCCCGTTTCAAGGAGTTTAATGTGGGAGACCCGGTAATGGTGTATCTCAAGACGGAATAAAATCCAGTGGAAAAGTACAGCAAACAAAATGATCGCAAGGCAGGACCATTCAAGATTTTGAAGAAGAGGGGCAGCATTGCTTACAAGGCCGTTTTGCCGTCAAATATGGAGACTTCAGACATCTTCAACATTGTTGATCTATCAGAGTATCATGGTTTGGAGGTGTATGAAGATGAAGATGTGAACTCAAGGGCGAGTTCACCTCAACCAGGGGAGAATGATAATGGTGATCAGAGTACAAGTAGCCACAAGTATCTTCATTGGAAAGGACAGATTCCTCCTAATTTTCACTCATATTTTAAGGATAAAAACCCTAAGAGGACTTCCAAGAAAAACAAGAAGAGCAAGAAATAGTTTGAATGTTTTTTTTTTAGTTTTTGAGGCATATTCAGATGATTTTTTTATTTATTTCGTCATTGGACCAGTTAGGGTATTTTTAGATATTTTAATTAAAGTCAGGGAGTTTAGTTTCAAGTTATACTTAAATTAGAACCTTTTGATCAAATATTAATTTTATGGACAAATATTGTCCAAAAAAATAAATTTTCAATATAAATATGGGTGTGGATGAGCTGGAAATGCATTCACGTATTCCTCTTTAAGAAAAGAAAAATACTTTGTTTGGAAAAAGAAGCCTTAGGATTCCTCCAAAATTGTTTGTGTCAAGGTGCTTTCTTGCTGATTTTCTATGTTTCTTCAAGCTCCCTGCATCAGTAAGCCAATTAAGGAGGAGTTAAAGAAACAGTTATTACAAATGTTTGAAGAAGAAGCAGATAATATGACACTCTCTTCTCAAAATGAAGACGAAGCTGAAATGGACGATGAAGGATTTTTACAAAGGCCCGACCTTGGAGAATTTTCACAAAAACCCAAATAAAGTTTAAAGACCTGGTGAAAAGCCCTATAAAATCCAAAAATACCTCTCTTCCACTTGGAAAAAAAAAAAAAGATTCCCTATGTTGGCCATTTAAGATGCCGTACCACCACCTGGCGATTCCCTCTCACAGATGCCGTACCTCCACCGACACCACAGTGCCTCCACCGACACCACAGTGCCTCCATCCGTACCTCCAGCTGGCCACAATAAATCACCACCGAGATATTATTGAAGATGCAGACTTATACAAAATATTTAATAATCCTTTGAGTTCCGGACTCTATAAAAGGAGGAAGAAGTCCTCAGTGAAGGCAGATCAAAAATCAGCCTTGAGTGAAGCCAGCTATCTGCTTCCTCCACTTCCAACCCTTATCTTCCCTCTTCATCTTTTCTCTTTGTAAAAAACTCTTACTTTTTACCTATCTTTCCTGTAAAGCTACCGGAAGTTGTACTCTTCAACTCTGCAGATACTTCGGGTAACTGTTTCTGTAACCTATTTTGTACTTTTATGCTTCTGTATCACATAGATGTGCGACTGTAATTTCAGTTCTTTGCCTAGTTACTGCCCTGACGAATGGAAACTATTTCATAGTTTCTGTATCTGCTCTCAGTAAGTCTTGTAAATTTCTAATCTTGTTATGAATAAATGATTAGTTATTGTGTGCTACGCAATTTTGATTAAGTTTGATTAGTATTGTATGCTATGCAATTGAAATTTATTTTTAGCATTAAAGTTCAAAGTATTACACATACCAGTTGGATAATTCTAGACGTATCTCCCTTCTCTATATTTGTGATAATACTTGTTTTATTATATTTAGGAATTGTTAAATTATTGAATTGAAAATATATTTAATATTCAAAAATATAGTTTATATTCAATTCTGCAACTACTTAAAGAATTAAAATTGGATTAAAATCGGTCTTGGTTTATACTGGTATATATATATATATGTCAGCATTCCAAATAACGTTGGGCGGCGCCTATGTGGCCACGGGAGTCCAGGGCGCCCAGAACCTAAGCAGCCCAATGAAATAACCCCTAAAATCTAGGGAAATCACAAAAATCTAATTTTTTGAGGTTTTTCTCTTTCTAAAATGGGCTCTAATGGGGTTTAGGTTTGAAATAAACCTAAAACCCACCATTTTTCCCTCTTATTTTTCTAAAAGAAATCAAAAATACCCCTCAACAAGGGGCATTTCTACCCCTGAGCGGCAGCCTAGGCGGGTGCCCAAGTGCTTAAGCGAGGCGCCCAGGCCTTCTGGACCGCCTAGGCCCTGGGCAGGCGGTCCGCCTTTTGGAAAAATGATATATATCATCATCCAAGCTTTATTCCAATTATTTGGGGTTGATTACATGAATGTTGTTCCTTCATTCATACCCTCAGTAAGACCAAAAGTCACCAAATCGTTTCTCACGACTTCTGTCCAGATCTTTTTGGGCCTTCCCCTTGCCTCTTTAGAGCCTTCCACTTGAAACAAATTACACCTCCTAACCGGTAATGTATTATGTCTCCGTTGCACGTGACCAACCCACCTAAGTCTACTTTTCCTCATCTTATTTCTTATTGAAGCCATACCTGAGTTCCCTCGTACATAATCATTTTGACTTCTATCCTTTCTTGTCCTGCTACTCATCCATCTCAAAATCCTCATCTCAGCAACGCTCATCCTATGGTTATGTTGTTTCTTGACCACCGAAAACTCCATCCCATAAAGCATGGCTGGTCGTTCAGTCATCCTATAGAACTTTCCCTTTAATCTCAATAGTATGCAGCGATCACATAAAACTTCTCATGCACATCCCCACTTCTCCCACCTAGCTCTAATTCTATGTGTGACATCTTCATCAATCTCTCCATTCTCCTAGATTATTGACCTTAGATATCAGAAACAATCTCTTTTAGATATTTCTTGACTATCAATCTGAACTACGTCCTCGTTTCTACTTCTATTATTACAAAGCTTGCATTCCATATATTCTATCGTAGTCCAGCTAATTTTAAAACCTTTAGATTCTAAAGTATCCCTTTAACGTTCTAACTTTGCATTGACGTCGCCTTTAGTCCCATCGATCAAAACTAAGTCATCCACGAACAGCATCCATCATAGTACCTCATGTTGTAGGTGCCTAATTAACTTGCCCACAAACAAAACAAAGACATATGGGCTCAGTGCTAACCCGTGGATGTAGGCCCGTTGTCACTAAGAACTCAATTCTCTCCACTAGTTGCCCGCACACTAGTTAGAGCTCACTCATACATCTCTCTCACTACGTCAATATAGCCTTTGGTGACTCCTTTCTTTTCCAATACCCACCAAATTAAATCTCTAGGTATATATATATAGCATGAACAAAGCCAAGTTAGTAAAATGCTATAAAATGGAGATTGAATTGGTTTCTTCAACTACATAGGTTGTAATTAAATTGCTCCCAATTGAAACTTGACCTCAGAGAAGAATCTTCAATCTAAAAGTAGTCTATGAATTTATAGTTGTTACAGATGACGGGCACTACGTTTGTGAAACTATAGTGAACTTATCTTATATTCATAATTTACTGTACAATTTGGATGCTTGTGCAGTTTACCAACAAGGTGCACTTCTACCAACAGACCCTTACGAGGTGTTTGGTGTTTCAGTAGTAGCTGAAGAGTTCAAGAGGTTATCCATGAGGGATTTGTTTTTAAAAAGTCATTTGTCTTGGATAAGTCCCCTTTGTGCAGCATATACCCTCATGCACAAACAGGCATTAAGTATTTATCTGAATTTGTACATCTTACATCACTGGATGTGTACAAACTTGTTAGCAAGAAAAATATAAAGGAAAATTTTTATATAAGGTTGCAACCATGATTGCGGATGATATTATGTAAGGTACAATTATTAACATATAACTTGAAAGTGTTCCATAAACAAAGCCATTTTCCCCCACTCAACCCAATAGTGAGTTCTTTGAGCATGTCCTGGAATAAGTTTAGTTAGGTTGCTTTTCACAATTGCAAAAAAAAAAAATTTGTCAAAGCCAGGAAACAGGAAATATGACCACGTCAATTACCATTCCCAAAATACATCACCCTCCATAAAAGAGAACAAGAAATATAAAATATCAACTATTTTTCCCAGCTACACATCTATTTCATATGCAATAAACAAGAAAGTGAAACAGCACTTTTTTTTTTTAAGTGAGCAGCAATAGTAAAAATTTAATATGTATTCTCATCCAATTAAGTTTAAGAAGCTACCTCATCTTATTATCCTTTTGAACCTTTCTGATTTCTTCCTCTTGTTCCATGCCCTATAAAGCAAACACAGAAAGAAATGAGGAAAAGCATCTGAAAGTGGATAACATGTCCACAAATCATCTTAAGATCATGAAAGTGTTAAAAAGTTGCATTTAAAAGAACGTGGAAGTGCTTAATGTCACGACACATACAACTACTGGCAAAGAAATGGAAACAAGAACAAATCAAATCCTCCTGAACAGAGATTATCTCATGAGTATATAACTAGGCTTGTCAAACTTTCACGTCATCATTATGAAACCCAATCGTGATGGTCACCATTAGTCTCAAATGGAATGTAGTACTTGGATGCCTAAAAACTAGTGTTTTGAAGTTTTTCTCTCTCTAAAATAGGCTCTAATGGGGTTTAGGTTTCAAATGAACCTAAAACCCACCCTTATCCATTTTTCTTATTAAAACAAAACCCAAAAATGCCCCTCAACGAGGGTATATCCGCCCCTTGGCTGGCGGAGCCGCCCAGGGCTGGGCATTAGCCACCCGCCTGGAAGGGTTCCCTAATGCCTAAGCGACCACCCAAGGGTAGGTTGCCTAGGCCTGGGCGAGGCGTCCAAGCCCTTTGGACTGCCTAGGTGTTGGGCGGTCCGCCTTTTAGAACACTGTTTAGTACAACAAACTTTTTAGGCTTCCCACAAATATCCTTTTCTACCTTGGTGGGCATTCCCCCTACAAGTTTTTCAATCTAGCATCTAAATCACTGATTTTGTATGTTTACCATAATCTATACGTAGCTACACTTAAAGAATGTTACCACACAAAAAATTCTTGTAAGCATCCATTGCAATTCCAAAATAGTTATGTTTGAGAGTAATTAGACCATATTTTGCACTCATTTCATGAACCATGCAGTTTTAGCCACACCATTAGAACTCACAAAATACGAACTCTAAATGGTAGCCTCATTTTGCCTTCAGATGCAAAATGAACCAACGGCGAACCATTGAAGATACTAGGGATGAAGTGACATTCGTTAAAAAAAAGGGGTAACTCATCGTAGTATATCTCTCCTTATCATGCCCCCCCTCTATGGAAATCCTCCCTAAGGCTTGAAGACTTATGCCCTCAATAAGAAGGTATCATCCTCTAACGCATGTTAGCCACACACAATGTTAAACAAGCATCAAACCCATGAAACCTAAGAAATAGCTCTCAATTTTCTAGTAGATACACTTTGACCAATGCAACATTTCCTCATGACATCCTTTCCTAGTGCTGGGATCTAGTTCATTACAACTACATCAAGAGAAGCAACAAAACTGCCAATCATTCAACTCATGCCACAGATGGTTTGAAGGTAGTAAATGAATGGTTTCTGTAACCATATGGAAGAAGATTTAGAAGAGTGGGCAGCACAGATGGAATGGTAAGGCTATAAATGTATTGCGAGAAATATAAGCATTAAAGATACTTTTAACAGTGACATTAAACCCAAATATGCAACAAATATTCACACTGAGTAACAATTCAGGATCAGCTTGCTTAAATCAATATAAAACGAAATGTATGGCACTATAAAGCTATTGGATCGTCAAACATAGAAATCCTCACTCTTATTCCACAGCACTTTGGGCTAACAATAATTTGTGTGCACGTTGAGATACGCTTTAGAAGTGAAATGTGGCGCACAAGTGCATAGTCAATTACAGAAATCCTCACTCAAGTACAACTCAAGTATTCACATCTCAAGCTATTTTGCAAATCCAATAAAACAACCCCAGAACTCACTATTTGCCTCGCTCAGTAGCGCCAAATAACTACCCAATACCCTCAAACATGAATTCCCCAACTTTTCTAGAGTTTAATATATAGCATGTATAAACGTAATGGAATCGCATCCGATGCCAATCACCCTGTAGAGAACCACCGTTGACTACCATGAAATTTTCAACCCAATAGGCCAAGTATTCATGCAAAATTAGGTAACAATGTGGTCTTCTCAAAAATCACCAGATAACTGATCCATAGCTTCTAGACATCAGAGCAGAAAAGGCAGAGCCAATACACTCCATTCCACACAAGATTAGCACGTAAAAAACAATAACAACCCACATGACCTAGACGAAAAACCAGACCTACAATATTGAAAGCTAGAACTGTCTACAAAGAACAATTCCTCCAAACATGACATCTACCTCAAAACATATATAAATAGAAAAAGGAGAGAGATGGGCAACTATTGTTGTGAGGGAGGAAAGAAAATGATCAAAAGCCATACCAGTCATAACAGGATCAAAACAAGTACGAGAAAATTCAAGAAAATGGAGAGAGAGTGAGAGAGAGATGACTTTTGAGCTCTAAAACCAGTAAAGAGTTGGCGTTGTTGAAAAGGGGTAGGAGGAGAACCTGTGTCATTGTAAACTCCTCTGGAGCATCAGAATCCTCTGAAATTTCCATCGCCACTATTCAATAATAAGATTCTGATCAAATTTCACTGTTAACAATTCTTCGAGTTGATGAGCAGGGCTCCGCACTGTTTGCCTTGCCGTGATTCGAATATGAACTGCTGACCCACTCTCAAGCACAGACAGAAAAAGAGGCATAACAGGGCATCGTTAGTCGAAGACCGGTATTTAGTTTTGCATAAGGTGCCCACCTTATAAGCAGTCTCTAGGTTTAAATCTTGCCAGTCCCTCCGACATTTCATTCTCGAGAAAAAAAAAATTCATTCTAAAAAAAATGTCCCCCCGATATGAAAGTGGCTTGAAAATCTCCTTTACATTCTAGTTATAAAATTAAAAACTATAAATCTTGAAAATAGACCGTTCGTAATAATTTATTTCAAGATATAGTATTTATAGGACTTGAATTTTTTTTATTTTTTTAATTCTTTTTTATATCCTTGCATCTTAAGGTAGTATGATTAATTGAAAGGTTTTTCTACTTAATTTTTGAGGTGCACCTTACTTCTATAGTGGGTGTATACAAATCACATCCATTATGTATACAATATTTTATCAATGATGATCTCCATATCTATCACGGCTCTTCACTAATTACTTACAAGTAAAAAAGCCTAGTGTGATGGTGCATATTATCAATAGTACTTCCTCATACTCTATTTATGATTGTTTAAATCATTATTATTCTTTTTTTGGTTACAACAATTCTTACTCTTAGTAATTGTTATAAAATTAAAAATTATGTGTTCAACAAACTTAATGTGAAGCCCCATGGTGTATGTCCATCTTGGTGATCTATAGCCATTCAAATAAGATTATTTATACATCAAGATCATGATCTTCCTTGGCTGTAATATGATCAAAACAATATTGTATATGACTTTTCATATCCTATTTACTTGATCAATCCATTCTCCATTATGTGTAGCTAAACTACATATGTTTCTAGTTTAATATACTTCAATTTTGGCATAATTTTCATATGATTTTCATGAGAAATTTGTAGTAGAACTTTAAGAGATTTTTCAATAATAATCGGCAAGCATTTTAGCAACCTAATGATTTCTAGATGGTGATATTATAAGCCAAAACTATGCTAAAATTATTTCTCCCACTCTCTTGTTAATTCCCCATAATTTAGCACATAGATTAGTCATTTTGGCCCCCACGCCATCTCTCTCCCCCACAATGATTCTTTTTGTAGTCCCTTCATTAGTATTTGCATGTTATTTGAGCTTCTAAAGTATAGTTGGCTTTATTCACAATTTAATTCCTTAAATCCCAAATCCATTGGAGTTGTTAATCTTGTGTTATTCAAAGTGAGCATCGATATGTTGTATATCTAAGTCCCGTAGTCGTAACCTAAGCAAAATTGAGTATATTCTTGGCTTATCATATTTAATGAGTCTTATGCACACATTTGGTTAAGTTCATATATTTTGCACGTGTGTGGTGATATATTTGCATTTAGTCAATCTCTAAGTTGGGTTTTGATTCGTTCTAGCAATGGGACCAAAGTGAGCGATTTAGTCTTTGTTTTTTAAGTGTACATAATGGTAGTTGCAGCAGCCATTAAAGAGGCATGTTGCTGCAACTTTCTTTATATGTCAATGTAAGTTCATTTGGTCATTGTAATTTCATTTTGTTATTTGAATTTTGATATTTGATATTGTTTTCACTAACTTGTTTGTTAGATCCTATTGTATGATTTCACCATGCGTTTAATTACTGAAAGAAGATGAAAAAAATGATTTAAAGAGAGATTAAATGGACAATTTGGCACCTTCCCCAGTGATTATGCATTGTTAAGTATATATAGAGGGATATCTAGAATGGGAGATAATTTACTTTAAACTGCCTTAGTTTTTCATCAACATACGATGAATTACTTGCCTAAACATAATATTAAAGATATCATCAGAACCTCTTAGGGCTTGAAAGCTAGAGTTCTCAAATTCAAGTTCGGCTTTAAGGCCCTCTTGACTTTAGAACTCCAATCCTTTATCGAGAGACATATCCATTCCACAAACCAGATGGCTCTACTGTGAGGATATTCACAAACTCTGACATGTACCTTTTTTATGATGAGTTCAATTTTAATATTTCATTGTCTTTTTTTTTGGAAATTCACAATTTCACATAGTTATTTTGGCAAAAATAGTCACATGGTATTAATCATTGTTGAGGAGTATTGATTTACATATTGTTTCTTTTGAATTAGTTGCGAGATTTATTAAGTTCCCAGACAAATGTCGCGCAAAGTACGTTTATAGGTGACCTATTTTTGATTGATGGGGTTTATAAGCTATCCAAACCCTAACTTTGACCTTAAAAAATAGTGGATGCATTTGTTTCATTATCCTAGGTCCATTTTTGCTTAATTCCCATAAGAAGTTACCTTGTATACCATTTTGACATCCAGAAACGCCAAGCCCATCATTTAGAGTTCAAATATCATAGCCCCTCCAAAACTCATTTAAATTAAGCTAAATTTATTTTTTAAATTGCAAATGACTTCATAAGCTTTAAAAAGGTTCATGAATCACTCAATTCCAATGCACAGTTTAGAAAATTATAAGCGAAATACTAAACAATTTCTAAAATGACCACATGGTCATGAGTGAAAAATTTACTTATCCAATTCCAAGACATTACTCTATGCATTTCATATTAAAATTCTACATGGATTACGAAACAAAATCCTACGTCCTTTAATTCTGTCTATGCTAAATTTCGAATTCTATAAATAGGGTCATCTTCTACCCATCGAAGCATCGAAAAAGCTATTAAAACCTCTTGTAAATCTAAGGGAAATCTAGAAAAGCATTTGAGATGATCCATAAATAAAGATTTTAAAACTCTCTCCAAATCCTTGAAGCTATGAGGGTAATAAAAAATCCTAGATCTGAAGCCTTTTGTAATAATCAAACATTCAGTCAAGATGGAAAAGACCAATATAAATTCTAAGTTTGATCTCGACTCCAGCTCCAGACAAACTTTTTTCCTCTTTTATTTTTTATGTTTCCTTTCATTAGTTTTAGTTTAGAATATTTATTTTAGTTAGAACTGGTTTTAATTTAATATTTTTATTTTAGTTCAAATTTTATATTTCCCTTGAAGGTTTAGATTTATTCCTTTATAAGTTTTCTTTTCATAAAATATAACAGCTCAATATTTTTGTTAATAGTATTATTTACTAATCAAAATGCTCATTTGATAAACTATTATTTTTCTAAATATAGATATCAGTTAGGCTTAGTAGGTTATCTTTAAGTTGCTTTTTTAGTTTGTTCTCGCTTATGTTGTTATTATATTTTTTAATCTGATTATATTTGGTTTAATTTAATTTTATTCAAAAACAAAATGTTCCATTTCTTAAAAGTTTAGGTGAGATCTAGCCAAGGCTGATGAATATATTGTAAATCTCTATACTGCAAATTATAATCTAATTGGACCCCTAATCTTTTAAACTTTCAATAATAAAATTAGAGAGGATAAATTTCAACAATGAAAACGCATGCAGAAAATAAAGAATTTTCATATAAGAAGCGCTTGATAGACTTGCAACGGTTGGAAGACTTAAGTCAAAGTGAGCTCGTGCAAGCAATAGATTTACTTGCTACTAAAAAGGTACTCATCACATTTATGATCATGAGTAAAACTTTATTTGGATTGGTTGCGGGCTAAATGTCATGGATGTTAGTAGAGATATTTTTTTATTTCTTTTATTTCATTTCATGTGAGGATTCTTAATTTAGTGTCTTGAAAAACTTCCTAATTTGGCTAAGTATGACTTTTGGACAAAAACCTTTTGAGGAATAATGTTTGTTGGTTTTTGAGGTTGAGTTGGTATGGTAAATGATTTATTTGTAATAGATGTTTGTTTGGTACATTTGAGTTAGATATATTTCTTAAAAAATAATTTATGGGGTTTGTTAATTAAATTATTATGTATTTTCTACTGATTTAAAGATGAATATGTGAGTCCCTTTTTAAAAAATGCATATATTCAACTAGTGTTTAAAAATTGGGTGCCTCGATTCAGATCGGGTATCGTCTTGCTTGTTCCTGATGCAAGGAGAAAATAAAACTGAAAAAATAAAAATAAATAAAGAAAATGGTTGAGAGAATATCCCATCTCTCAAGGTGTGTAAAGGAATTCACCCCAAAAATGGTCTTTTCACAAAATCAACTTTACTCAATTCATATCTTTTCACAATATCAACTTTTCTCAATTTAGATCTTTTAATCCTATCAACTTTTCTCAGTTTGCATTCTTTACCTTTACAATAAAGGAACATCTATCTTTAAATAAATTTTGAAAGGAAAAAAAAAAAACCACAAAGATAATTTTCACTCTCTTTCTTCTACGTACTTTACCTTATTTTCTCTCTCCTCCCTATTTTCTCTCTCCCACATACCATCCATAGTTCTTAATTTTTATCCCCATATCTAAATCTTTTATCTTTTTCCCATCTAAATCCATCTCTGTTTAAATCTAACTAAATCCCCTACCATGATTACCTTTTTAAGTTTAGTTCATATCTCATCATCATTTTAGCCTTTTTCCAATTAATTCGGGTCGGCTACATGAATCCTGGTTCTCCATTCTACTCTATTAAAGATCATATCCTCAAAGAGGTCATAAGTTCCCATGTCTTTTTAGACTACTTCCAACTACGTTCTTTTGGGCCCATCCCTTGTCTTTTTCAGTAATTCCACTCGAACTAATTCGCACCTCCTAACAGGTGCTGTACTTGGTTGACACATATATGGCCAGCCCACCTAAATCTATTCTCTCTCATTTTATGACATATTGGTGCCTCGCCTAAATTCTCTCGAATAGATTCATTGCGAATTCTATCCCTTCTTGTATTGCCACTCATTCATCTTAGCATCTTCATCTCTGCTACATTATGAGTATATTATTTTTTGTACGCCTAATATTTCGCTCCATAGAGCACAACTGGTCTCACCGATGTCTTATAGAATTTGCCCTTCAGCCTTATCGGTATGCGGCGATCACGTAAACTTCCAGGTACAGATCTCCGCTTCACCCACCCAACTCTAATTCTGTGTGTAATATTTTCCTTGATCTTCTCTATTTTTCTGGATTATTGATCCAAGATATTAAAAGTACAATATTTTTTGTACTTCTTGACCGTCAATCTTAACTACTTCATTGTCTCTACACCTATTATTGTAAATTTGCACTTCATATACTATATCTTATTCCAAGTAATTTTAAAAACCTTTGGATTCTTGAGCATCCTTCCTAAATTCTACTGTCTTATTCCAAATAATTTTAAAAATCTTTGGATTCTAAAGCATCCCTTCTAAATCCTAAATTTTAAAAACCTTTGGATTTTAAAGCATCCTTCCTAAGTTCTAACTAACTGTGTGTCACGCATCAAAATTTTGTTCCTCTCACCTTAAGTTCCTAAATTCTAACTAACTTTGTGTCACGCATCAAAATTTTTCTCCTCTCACCTTAAGTCAAAGTGGCGCCTTGTTATATTCCCACGTCAATGCCGCACTGCACTTCCTCAAACATTTGCATATAATATCGTGCATAACCTTTTGTAGGCCCACATCAATGCCGCACTGCAACTTCCTCAAACATTATGCATGATATTGTGCATTAATTTCCCACTACGTCTCATTTCGTGTAGGATTACTTGTGCCAACTGCCACATAAATGTAGCATTTTGTTATTCCTCGTGTCACATGTGCTTTTCTAGACCGCTTAGCTTTCCAAACCCTACGATATGGGTGTATTTTCATAATCTCACCCCTCTCTCGAACATCTCATTGGGAGGATTTGTAACATTATAAAATTTACTCATAAACATAACAATTCAAGAATCAAATAATGAGACGCTACAAATTTAAAACATTATGAAACTTATTCATGAGCATAGTAATTCATGAACCAATGTCCATTACCAACACAATAGTAGTCTAATATTTTTTATCTTTTAATTTTCTAAATTTTGACATCATTAATTTCTATTTTGTAGAGGAATAATCTTTTTTTTCTGTCCTTTTAATGTCGTAACATTAAAACTTATAACGGGTTTTACTTTTATTTTTAATCATATTATATGAAAGTGTTTTTTAATATTTTTGAATCATGTTTAATTATCATATTAAAATTAATAATTATATATTGATAAACAAATATCCTTGAAACTACCACAACGGCACTATGCGAAAGTGCACCCCTTGATGCTTCTGACTCGGATGAACATTCCACTTCCCAAGCCTGGTAAGTTTACCACGGTAGTAGCAGAAAGAAAATGCTCAAGTGAGAGGCGATTTGGCAAGCTGACCTGACACCAAGACCAAGTACGCTCTCTCCCTGGTTTTTAATGAAACTTTCTCTCTTAAATGTTTCTTTAATTTGAGAAAACTGTGATTTCCCTTTGCAGAAAGTGCTTGAGATATCAGAGACAAGGGTCCAAGAACCCATCTCCGATTTAGATTTGCAGACCAAGTATGCTCACTCCTTGGTTTTTAATCATATTATATGGAAGTGTTTTCGAATATTTTTTGAATCATGTATAATTATCATATTAAAATTAATAATTATACATTGATAACCAAATCTGGTTGTCAATTTATTTACATTATACATTATATAATATATTATTTTTTTGTTATAGTTGTAAATAAAGTTTTTTAAAATTGATGATATTATAAGACAAATTTTAAATTCATTCTTATTTGTATGGTAAATACTTAATAAAAATTTAACCAATAATTTTAATTTCAATGTATAATATTATAGTTACTTAGGTTGTGATAATTTTGGACGAGTAAAGAGAATTAATAATGTTTGATGTGATGCTAATTTCACTTTATATGAAAATTATGTTTTTAACTTATAATATGGAGTTTTTTTCTAATATTTTTAAATTATTTTTATGTAATATTAAAATATATTATATTATAATTAATAATTGTAAAAACATCCAAACAAGGAAACAAAGTCTCAATATTCACATATTTTTGTAAATAATAAAAGTACATAATACACCACTCCTAATTTCTTTTAGAAACTAAAAGAACACTAATTTTAGAGATTCATAGTTATTTTTCTATAAAAATTTGGGAAAAAATTGCCGATTTGGTGGATTCTCCAAACCGATCCATCGATTCACCGATCCGACATTGGCATGGTGACACCGATCCGAGTCACTGATCCGTTTTTTAAACACTGTATTCAACTAATTATTATCAATTTTGTTGAAATCTCTTTCAATTATTCTAAATAGTGAAGGCATGTAAAATCAATAAAAAAACATGATTGAGTTGAAATTGGCCAAACAACATAAGAGGCGACAACGTAAGCGGCAGATAATACTCGCACTTGCTCTTTATAATTATAATGAGATTTATATGAACAAGATACCCTTTCGTAATTGATCTCTACCTGGCTCTGCATATATTGAAGAAATACTTAAAAGGCCATTGAGAATTATGTCTTCAAGACTGTTATGGAGTTACATGTATTTCAAAACCTTTGTGAGATTCTTCAAACTAGATATCTTCTAATTGATACTAACGGTGTAAATGTTGAAGAGCAGTTCGCAATGTTCTTATATATCATGGGAAAGAGCTCAAATAATGGCACAGTCCAAGACCGATTCCAACATTCAAGTGAAACTGTTAGTCGACATTTTTATAGATTTCTCAATGCAATATATAAATTATCATTACTATGTTCATCTACCTTCAAGTAGCACTGTTGGGTTTATGTGGCCTTTAAATGCCTTATGAATGTGTATTGAAATACTTTTATTATAGTGAAACATAAACTCAGTGGGAGTGTGGTCCCTCGAGGACCATACTAAGCGAATGATGTTTGCTTATTCCGGTCTGTGCTTATCGATCTAGGCCAGTCAGTTGTAAAACCTAAGGTAGCTGGGCATAAAGAATTAACCGATGAGGGTTTTGGATTAGCCCTTTATGAGGTCGGAGCTTATGCATAGATGAGAGAGCCAAGGGACTGTGTGACCCTTGTGTGTGATGGTAGGCCTACTGAGACGAGGGCCAAAATCTCATCCATGTTCCATCATACGGCATGCATATTGATAGATCTTTCGGGAAAGCTAGATATCCACCTTTGGGTGAAGCGTATATATGTGCGAGAGATACCCCTACGCACCATAGAGTTGTGGTCTCATCAGGTTGTGGTGACCTTGACTCGTCTCTAAGGGAGGACCTGTAATCCACAGACTGGGATTGCGACCCCTTGATTCATCAACCTAACTTTGGTGACCCGCTAATGAGCCCTTGCTTGGACTGTGGGTCATGAGGAAGACTGGGTTGGTTTGATAAAGCTAGTGTGGTCTGCAGTCCACAGTTGAAGGTGGAGTACCCCATTATTACAGATTGAATTCCTAAAACCATATGGATTCTTTTCCCATCATTTTAATTTAATTGTGTTGATTTTATTATTGAAATAATTTTAGTTTTATTATTTGAATTTTTATGAATCTATCAATATTTTAATTATGAATTTTGGACTTATAAAAATACAGTTATTGATATATTAAACTGTTTTATTTAATTTAAATTTTTTTTTTTTATAAAATTTCATGGTGGCCCAAAGTGTACATGAGCCCACCATGTGGCATGTTGGTGGGGGCCCACATGTGCCACAAAGGGGTAGCACGCCCCACCCTTTGGATTCTTTTTGTTTCTTTGTGATCAAGGTCTTTAATATTATGGTAATTTTGATTTGAGGCATGTGGTCAAATCTTAGAAACGATATAGCGGCCATGACATATTTTGTAATATGATAAGTATGCTTTAAAAGGGATATGATCAGTTTGAATAGATGGTAAACATTGACCTTATCTTGTTTAAAATTTTTGATAGTATTTATTTACTTGATAATGTTTGACATATCCTTATAGAATATGTGATATGATCATGCTATTTTTATGGAATGCATGATATCTATTTTATCTAAATATATTGATGGGAAAATAGTTTAAGGAAAGGGGGATAATAGTCCAAGCACATTCCATTATGTTGATGGCTCATCTATGGAATGGATGGCTCAGATCTCTCACCCCACAAGTTACCTTGATCAACGGTACGAATTCAATCTCATGAAAGAGGCAAACTATGGGAAATCCTAAAGAAACCCTAGATCTTATTTTCTCTATAAATAGGGGAGTTCTTTCCCATCTCTAAAATAATAACAATCTCTCTCTCTCTCTCTCCTATGAGTTTCTCTCTCTAACCCTCTACATCTCAAAGTTTCAAAGGGGGGCCACACCCCAACTCTAGCTACTACTCTTTTTTTCCCTAGACCTAAGAAGAAACTAAGGGTTGTAGAAATTAGAGGGAACCCTAAGTTATTTTTGGAGGTTAGGGTTTTGCGAAGAATTAAGGGTGGTTACATAGTTTGGCCGAAAGCAGCTTTCCTGATTTAAGATTGAAGCCAGACCACAGATCCTGCGCCATTGGATGTGGTGACTTGATGTGGGGTGTAAGAAACCCGGTTGAGGTAATCTCCGGCATCTTTATCTTATACTTACTTGTTCTTTATTTCATATTCTCAAGCACAATATTAGGTTGTATGAATGACATCAAGTAGTTGAGATTTATTTCATTGATGTGTTATTTATTTTTGGAATTTTTATTATTTGTAATAAGATCATCTATGAGTGATCTTGTTACCAAAATTATAAGAGGTGATTATTATTAAAAAATAATAATTGTATGTCCCTGGGAAAAGATCACATAGGTTTTTCTTTCAAGCACACGTCTAGAAATTCTAAAAAAAACATATATTATCCTTTCTTCAAGGTATTTATTTTAAAGTTATGCATCTTTCTATAGTTTTGGGAAACAGATGATTAATTTTAATTAAAGTTTTCCTGCTTTATTTTTTGAAGAATTGCATTGGGGCAATAGATGGTACCCATATTCATGTGCGTATTGGTGTTAAAGATCAAGCACCATATCAAAATATGAAAGACTTTTTATCACAAAATGTAATGGCAGCTTGTTCTTTTGATCTTCGCTTTTTAGATATACTTGCTCGGTGGGAGGGATCATCATTAGATTCGTTTGTGTTAAAAGCTGTATTAAAATCTAGTTTCGCGGTTCCTAAGGGTCACGGTTATTTTCCTTATCTTCAAAAGTATTATTTTTTGATGGAGTATTTAAATTTCATTTCAAGGTTGCTAAATGTCATAGTCCTTATCCACGTCCTACAAAAGTATTATTGATTCTAGGATATATAACTCAATTTTGTCATTTATATTTATTTCGATAAATATTATCTCATCGATGCTAGTTATACCAACACACAAAACTCTATAGCTCCATATAGGGTTATGAGGTATCATTTGAAGGCTTATGGTCGTGAATTTTAATCCCACAAAATGCGAAGGAGTTCTTCAACCTGCGACATTCATCTCTTCGAAATCTTATTGAAGGTGCAGTTGGTGTGTTGAAGAAATGTTCCCTCCCTTGATAGGGGCAACAACATATCCTTATGAAATACAAGTTAAGATGACCGTTATTGTTTGCACTTTATGTAGTTATATTTGAACTATAATTGTGGTGATGATTGACTCTATCATGAGTATTATAGGGATCTTGAGTTTGAATAAAGAAACAGATAATTTGAAATTAGATTGAAATGACAATGTAAGCCCTCATGCTGATAAAATGATGGCGATAAATTGCGAATTCATACTGATAATGCACTTTGGGATGACTATCATACTCACCATTGAACACAAATTGGCACATAGATATGCTTGGTTGTAATTGTGTATTCCATGACTTTTGGCAAATGTACAAATATTTTGGATTATAATAATTTACTTAGGTTATGATTCATTGGTTATGGAATTGGTGTAAAACTCCTTATTTGTGATCCGGTAATTTCCTTATTTTCTTAAAAAATAAGTTTACGCTTGTGTATTCATGTAGCCTAAAATTTTTATCACAAATTTTATTTATTTTATAAATACTACTTAATAGCATATTTATTTTTTAATATTTTAAATTTAGTTCAATTTATTGTTATAATTTATTTCAAATTTTTTTTATGCGCGCATATATATCCTATGCCCGTACCAGGTCCCGCCTCTGAGCCGGCCCCCGGCTGGATGACTATAAAGAGTAGGAAATAAACTTTATTCTTTTATAAAATTGTTAATATTTTATAATTTTAAAAATAATTTTTTACGCCTCAAAATTAGTATATTACTAAATTATTAAAGTACCATTTTTTGTGTTTTAAGAAATATATCTCCTTTTTTTCTCCTTTTCTAATATTTTTAAGTTTTCATTTCCAATTGTAACTTAAGAAAATTGATTTTAAAATATTTTGTACTTTTAATTTGTGAACTTTTTATACTCCCAAGTTTCATTGGTGACTACTTTTCTTGCACTTTGAAGAATATTGAAATAAGAATATTAATAGAGTCTTTCAACAAAGTATTGCATGCTTTAAAAATAGTTAATGACCAAAATTATATAAGACTTTTTGGAAAACATAGGTATAGGAAACCATATTTTCTTCCTTTTAATTAATTTCAAAAATAATTTTTTTGTTTTTTTGTTATCTTTTATAACCTTAAAATATACTTATATTTAATTTCTAGTCTCCTTGATCAACTGAAATTTACATTTCTAAAACTCTAAAATAAAAATGTGCCCTTTACTACAAAAATAATAAAGTTGTTTTCTCAACAAAAAAATAATTTGTTTAGATTTCCTAATAACCATTGCTAAAACTTTTCTCTTTGTAATTACAAGTTTCTTTTTTCTTTAAAATAATCATTTGCACATTATCATGAAACTTAGATTATTTGTAATATTTTTTTATTATTGGCATTAATTAAATTATAAATGTTTCAAAATAATATATTAGCATTTTTATCTTCTCAATATTTAATTTCAATTTTATTGTAATTTGAAAGATATTATGACTAATGAACAATTTATTATAGAAAATTTCAAATATTTGAAAGCACTTTTATTCTCTTCACCCCCAAAAAGAAAACATAATTTCTTTATCTTTTATTTTTAATAATAGAGGTTTAAGTGCAAAGTCCTAAACAATTTATGACTAAATTTAAAATAAAATTACTAGTTTTAAACTATTTTAAAAATGGGAACGTGGTTGGGGCATCGGTGGGTAGGGATTCTCATGCCTTAAGATATTTTCCCACCTTCTATTCCCACTATTAACAAATCCAAAGAAAAATTGATGACATTGTTTCTTTTTTTTTAATGAAAAAAGTTTATATAAGGTTGCAACTTTTTTTTTTTTTATAGAAAATTCATTAAAATTTATTTCTCTAGAATAAAATTACAGATTCCGAAACAGACATATCAGAAAGAGTAGTATCACCTTTGACAAGGAAATCTGCGAAGGCATTCGCCTCCCTATAAACGTGAATAAATGAAACAGATAGGGAAGTGGATAAATCCAAGATTTGCAACAACAACGGTTTCAATTCCCACGGGAGAAGTTGTTCCTTCTTGCACCACAATATCGCATTAAGAGAATCCCCCTTTAGAATGAACTCATGCCCCAATTTCCTATCCACAATAGTACGTAGACCAAAAAGAAGGGCCGAAAGTTCAGCGAAGTTAGCAGTCCGAACGTCAAGAGGACATGCATAAGAAAGAACCACATTTACATCCCAATCTCGAATCACTCCTCCAAAGCTAGATACACTCAGCTTGCCTATCGAGCTGCCATCGAAATTTAATTTATAATCCCCTATGGCGGTGGCAACCATCTCCCTTTAGGCCTACATTTGGTGAAATTCAAGTTCAAATATCACCTAAATTTCTTCTAATATCTAATTCAGTGATATCCTGCCCCTCCGTAGTAATCAAAAGAAAAGACCAAATAAAGTGCAGAATTATATCCAAGACCTTTTCACAAGACAAAGTCACCCCTTCGAAGATTCTCTTATTCCTCTCTTTCCAAATTTCTCAAAGAATGACTCCTCTAACAATTTGCCAAGTAATAGCCCCATCTTCGAAAATGAAACCGAGAGGCTCTCTATTATCCCCACTACTTAGAGGGGCATTACCAATGCAACTCCCAACTTTGTGAAAAACTATCTCCAAATATGGCTAGCAAAGGTACAATGTAGGAATAGATAGTTACCTGACTCCCCATCTGCCTTACACAAGAGGCAAATATTTGGTAAAATCTTTCCATGCTTAATGAGATTATCAGTAGTGAGCACTCGATCTTGAACCGCCAACCACAAAAATCCTTGAACCTTCAAAGGAAGAGGCCACTTCCAAATCTTAGCAAGAGTAGGCATAGACCATCTTGCCCTATCATGGAAGAGCAAATAATACATGGATTTAACCGAAAAAAGGCCATTCTTATCAATTTCCTGCGCCACTTCATCATTTGCATTCAAATGAATATAAACATCTTCCAGCATCTTAAGAAGGTCAGAAAGTTGAGAGGAGCAAATTAGGAATTCTATCATATGGAAGATCTATATTCCAGACTATTTGGTCACCTCGACAAGCATAATTGGCTGAGACAGATGCATCTTGATTAACCACTATTTGAAAAAGCAATGGGAAAAGTAATTTCAGTGGAGAATCCCCTACCCATTTGTGATGCCGAAAGGAAATATTACTTCCATTGACTATACACCATCTAATATCTCTATGGATGAGTCCTTTACACAACTGAATAGCCTTCCAACAAGCTGACATACTTGAGGTTCCTCTCATTGTCCCTAGCCACATGCCGAATTTATCAACACCATACTTTGAAATGAGCACCTGGTACCATAGATGGTTTTCGAGAGTCAGACTCCTCCACCAGCATTTGCAGAGCAGAGTAGAATTAACCAACTCGATCTTTCTGATGCCAAGGCCTCCTTCCTCCCTTGGTGTGCAAATCCTATCCCATCACAGAAGGTGAAACTTTTTCTTATCTATCGAAGATCCCCAAAGGAAGTTCCTCATTATAGACTCAATCTTCTTTATCATCATAGTAAGGATTTGAAGAATAGACATATGGTAGATGGACATGTTTGATAAACATGCCTTAATAAGCATAATTCTGCCCCCCAAAAGACAAGTATTTGAACTTCCAAAGATGTAACTTCATTTGAATGTGTTGAAGAATTTTGTCCCATACTACAATGGGGATCCTACCAACAGATAAAGGCAAACCCAAGTACGTAATAGGAAACTTATCCATCTTGTAACCAAATTCTTGAGCCAAAAGAGAAACATCTTCCTCTGTGTAATTAAGGCCCACCATGCTAGTTTTTGTAAAATTTACTCTTAAGCCTAAAGCCTTTTCACAACACTTCACATAAACAACAATATTGGATACTTCAGTTCTCTGTGCTCTACAAAACAAAAGCATGTCATCTGCATATTGAAGATGAGAAACTCAAGGGCCATCATTAGGAAGCTGAAAACCTGCAAAATGACCATTACACATCATATTGGAGAGCATTAAACCGAAGCATTTTGTGTAAATTACAAAGAGGAATGGGGAGAGGGGGTCTCCTTGACGTAGTCCATGGGTGGATTTAAAAAAACCAACCGGACTACCTTTATAGATAATCGAGAATTGTGCCGAAGAAATGCATCCCAAAATCTATTATCTCTACTTATTACTGAAACCCATATTTCTCATTATTTCAAGCAAAACCTTCCACTCTACTCTATCATACGCCTTCTTCATGTCTAATTTAATGACCACTCCAGGATTGCCATCAATAATTTGAGAGTGAATGCATTCTTGTGCTACTAATACTCTATCATTGATCAATCTATCCTTTATAAAAGCCGATTGTGGTCTAGAAATGACATCAGGTAGGACCTCCTTAAGTCTCTCAGCCAGAACCTTAGCAACAAATTTGTAAAGGCTCATAAGCAGACTAATAGGTTTAATATCTCCCAAAGTAGCGATCACTGATTTTTTTGGTATTAGAGCAGCAAACGTAGAATTCACACCCTTGAACAGCTCCCCTCTCCTCAAAATCCCCCTTATCATTCCTAAAAGCTCTGAACTAATAAGACTACAGAACTTATGAAAAAAGATAAGAGGCAAACCGTCCGGCATAGGTGCCTTATCAACAGGTAAGGCAAAAACTGCCTTTTTTTATTTCCTCCATCGATACCTCCCTATCTAAAACCGAAATAAAGTGAGGTGGGATAACTCTAAAACCCACCCTGCTGAGCCTGGGTGCATGAGAGACCTTTGAGGAGAATGCCCGCTGAAAGTGATCAACAACAGCTTGGGACATATCCTCACTGTCCTCTTGATCAACCTTATTCATAGATAAACCAGAATTATCGTTTTGGCGTCTCCTTGTATTAGCAATAGAATGAAAATATTTTGTGTTCAAATCCCATTCCTTAAACCGCTTATCCCTCGACCTTTGTCTCCAGTATACTTCTTCCACCCTCCTAAGCTCCTGTAATTCATTGAGTTTTTCATTTCTCTCCACCGCCAACTCCTCAGACCATTCACCATTTTGATGCATCACAAAGTCTAGGTCCTCAATAGAGAGTAGAAACGCATCAATCTTGCATGTCACGGAAGAATACTTTTCCTTTTTCCACTCCAAGAGTTTATGTTTAATATTTACCAGTTTTTTATGGAGTTGATAATCAAGTGATCCAGTAGTGACTGAGTTCTCCCAAGTACTTTTTATAATTTCAGAGACCTCTTTCTTCTTTAACGCAGCAATTTCAAACCGAAAAGGTCTAATACCACCAGAGAAACCCTTAGAGGTTAACAAAATCGGACTGTGGTCAGAAGAGAGTCTAAGGAGAGCTCTCACAAAGGCCAATGGAAAAAATTTTGACCACTCGAGGGAACCTGTGAATTTTTAACATAGAAAGCACGATAGAGCTTCCATTGGTCCAAGTGTATTCAGCCCCTGCTATTGGATAATGAATAAGAGCATTTTCTTCAATAAAACAATTAAATAAACACATCAAAGACGAAATAGCACCCCCAGCAAGACTTTCTTCTAGCCATCTTGTAAAATTAAAATCCCCCCCAATACAAATAGGAAAGTAAAATTGTGCAATAACCTCCGACATATCAGAAACAAAACAAACTTTTTGAGCCGAAGTTTGTGGTCCATAAACATTCATAAGCCCCCATTGGAAATCAGCTTGAGGACTTACAAAGCCAACAAGTAAGAAAAAGTCTTTTTTAACAATTGAAAAGGAAAGCAAAATAAATGGGTCCCATAAAATCCAAATCCCCCCCTACTGTCCTACTGCATCAATACCCACAAAATCTACTGCTCTATGACCACACACCTCCCTAACCCCAGACAAAGTACGGCTAGGGAGTTTGGTTTCTTGCAAAATTAGAGCAGTAGGTCTATATTTACCTAAAAGAAACAAAACATCTTTTTTTCTTTTGAGATCACCAAGACCCCTCACGTTCCAAGACAACACTAACATAAGAAATTAAGGGTGAGAAGAACCTGAGCCATCCTCCTTTGGCCCAAAATAGAATTCTTCAAGCAGCAGTGCCTCCTTCACAGCTTCCCTATCACTCTCCTCCGATGACGATGAAGAAGAAGAAGACTCGACCTCATTAACTTCCACGTCTTTGGTCACCACACCATCTGCATTAGTCCATTTCCACGCATAATTAGTCTCGTAGACGATCGTGTGCCCTTCATAGGGCTTTTACCCCTCTTCTTCTTAGATGCTACGTCCTTCATGGGAGTGACATAAGAGACATCCCCATTCGCATCCCCAGTACCTTGATTTTTCTTCTTCAACAAGCCCCACTGGATTTTTTTCGCCTTAAGCTTCTCCATAAGATTGTTAAAAACGACCCCTATGGGAAGGTCGAAGTCCATGCCGCTATCAAACACCATAGAACTCACGACTTCTTCAACTGCCTTGTTATCATCGTTCAGCAAAGGACTTGGTGCATAATCCTAACCTTCGTCAGCATGATCATCATTTGCCTCTAAGAAGCCTAGCTTAACCTTGGATAGGTGAAGGAGCAAAGGCTGCTCCTCCTGATAATAGAGAGTGGGGTAGCATCCTTTGAGTCCAAAGTAGCCAGAGCTAGATTTCCATCTTTCGGAAGATTGTTCTCCTCAGTAGAGGACACCACAGGTTCTACATTCTTGTTTGCCTCCATTTCCTCAATTGGTTCGACATCCTCTTCTATAACTACCATGGCTAAAGGGTTAATCGCAATTGGATCAAAAGGCAGCTGCTGAGAGACGCGCTTCTTCCTGACAACCTTGAGAAAACACAATGGATACATCGCAGTGAGAAGAGCAAATACTACCTGAGATGGCACTTCCTGTCTCTATCTCTCTCTCAAAAGAACTTCCCCTTTGCTGGACTTCCCGATGAAATTCTCTCGCTCTAAGCTGTAGTAAGGGAGATAAGGAAAATCTTTAGATAGTGCACCTTCACCGCCTCTTATCGCCAATGACAAGAAAGCCCAATTGCATAGTACTGTCGAGTACAGCAAGCCCGATAAACCCGCAACTTTATCCTGACAGCTCGATGACCCTTCCACTCCCTCATCATCAATCCCACCGACTTTACATCCTCTTTCCTTCATGACTTTATTCGGTAGCCCCTAACATACCTTACTTGGACCCTCAGCAGACCTCCGTAGACTTTCAGGCCCGTAGACTTTCAGGCCAGTCAACATCCGTTGGATGTAACGCAGGCATAAAAGGCGCTAAATGTCCAGTTGGGATCCACTGTTTCTTAACTTTTAAAATTTGAAATTTTCTTGTAGAGTGCTTAAACTTTGGGGGCCGTTCCAACCTAAACTGATTGGAAACTGAGTTTTCCAACGTAGATCTACGACGCCTAACCACTTCTTGCCATCCATTTTCACCATTGAGCTCAGTAGCAATGTGCTGAGCTTTTTTAATAATGGCGCCTTCTACCCTGGCTTCTAGAACTACTGTAATAGCGAAACACTCCTTCCCCACTTTTAAAGTTAAACATTTAGGAATGATGGATCCCTCTAGTTTCCAAATACATACCCTCACAGATCGAAGATCAACTCTAGAAAAAGCCAACTTCTTTACGTCACAAAATTCTCCGCATTTGTTAGTACGAAGACAGAAAGTAGAGATGGACCACGCATTAATAGGAATACCAAGAAACCTAACCCAAGCAGTACTTTTACTAAGATATGATTGATGTGAATGGGTGTCCAAAGATCCAAAGACAACAACTTCCCTCTAACCCGAACAAACCTGTTTATCAACATTGAAGTAGCATCTTTCTTTGAAAGAAGAAAAAAAATGATCTTATTATCACCCAAAATTTTGACTTTAAGTGTATAAGACAAACTCTAGCTTCTCCTAGCCCAATCGGAAAGCCCAAAAATATCTGTTAAGGGGGGGGAGAAGGATCCCATTGTTGGGAATGTTGCCTCTGATAAAAGACCACTTGTCAAATCAAAGCCAATGCTAACCATGGGCATGCCATCACCCTCAACATCCTCCTCTACCTCCACCTCTCTTTTCTACCTTAAACAATCCTATATAAGGTTGCAACCTTAAAATGTAGAATCACAAATACACCTCAAAAATCCATCGGAAAAGGTTGTTTTAATGTTTTTCAACCCTCTAATTGATCATCTTGACATGGCGATATATGAATATTAAAAAAAAAATTATTTGGAGTTCTAAAAATAGTGCATCTTGCAACACATTATCTAGACCGTCCATTTTCAATATTTTCATATGTTAATAGATCTACTTGATTCTAACCATTTTTGGATTTTATAATTAGATATAAAAATAGATTTTGAGATAATCCTATAAGTGTTTTACACCAAAATTGCATGTTATGATGAAATTTGGGTGTGCCCTTTAATTGGATTGTTTAAGGTTGCAACGTTATAGAAACCACACCTTTTTTTAATAGTTTTGACCCCAACTTTGTAATGGTTTTGAATAACATTTATGATGGCTTTAAGAGCTTTCAAGTATCATAAAAACTTAATAATGCAATGCTATTCATGCATGTCACGTTTCAGTTCATGATTGCATTACCTAGTGCTATGCTATTCATATATGACCACTACCATGTAATTTTTTAAAATTTGAAATTTGAAATTTAAATTTTCAATATATCTTGGTCTAATTAAGGGTGAGGACTTTAAACTTTCTTTTAACCTGTCCCAAGCTTGTAAAGGAGGTAAGTTGCGTTAGGTAGACAGCCAGCGTAAAACTTTCCCACATCTTATCATGAATCCTAAACCTATGTTAGAGAAGAATAGAGAAACATGATACATGCAGTCAAACCACAAGTATTTGGGATTAGACTTGGATGATGATGAAACTTTCAATATATCCCAAATAAAGTATGTTGTCTCTATGACAAACAGTGAAAATCTATTTTAGATCACTTGTATTTTTAAATTCAAAATTTTTAAAACATTATAATTTCATTATTATTATTTATTTAGATCTTTAAAAATATGAATGTTTTGTTATTTTCATATATTTACATGTTTTAGAAATAGTTTACAAACAATTTTTAAATGTCAAACTGCAAATTTCTATTGGGAAAAGTTTTTATAAGGTTGCAACCTTAAAATGTAGAATCACAAATGCACCACAAAAATATATCGGAAATGTTGTTTTAATGTTGAAAAGACACTCTAGTCAATCATCTCGACATTGAGATGTATGAATATGAAAAAAAAAAAATTTTGACCCGGAAATAGTGCATCTTGCAACAATTATCTAGACCGTCTATTTTCAAGATTTTCATATATTTATAAATCTAATTGATTTTAACCATTTTTGGAATTTAAAATTTTCTAATTAGGTATGAAACTAGATTTTACGATAATACTAAGAATTTTTTACAACAAAATTAATTACATGTTATGATAAAATTTTAAGGTGTGCCTTAATTGGATTGTTTAAGGTTACAACCTTATAGAAACCGCACCCATTTCTATATAGCCTAAATGCTTCACAACTCTAATACTTTCTCCTATGTTTTTGGAATTTAAAATGAGTAATGAATATTTTAAATTCTATATAACATTAGACAAATATGTTAAAAAATGTATAATAATACCTTTTATCTCAAAATGCTTTGTTAGTCTTGCATCTTCTTTTGCATTTAAACTTATAAGCCACATGGATCCATTAGTTCTACCAGGAGCAAGTGGTCTTTTTGTATACTTCAACTCGTTATTGTATATTATCATGTAATAGTCTATGTGTGCAGAAGGGATAATGCTTTGGTTGTTTTTGAGTTGGTGAGACTTGGGCTCAAGGATATGAGTGGAATAGGTTTCCTTGCTTCAAGTGGTCAACGAGTTTTCCAAGCTTCTGAATGGAGTAGGGTCATTGATTTTTACTATTTGTTTGTATCCACGGAGTTTTGGTGGTTGATCTTGCTTTGAAGTAGGGCTTCTCACCCTATTTTTTCTCTTTATAATTGTAATTTTGGACTTTATCTCCTTATATTTTTTTTCTTTGTAATTGTAATTTTGGAGTTTATCTCCTTATATAAATGAATACTTCTCAACTTATTTCAACAAAAAGAAAAGCGTAAGCACCTTATATAAACCTGACCATTTGAAATTTTGAAGTTTTTGATCGTAGAATACCTTTAGAAGTTCAAAAATGACCTGACCATTTGAAAATTTGAAGTTTTTGATCGTAGAATACCTTTAGAAGTTCAAAAATGACTTCTATTGTAGCTTGTGCACGAGGCTTTTAATCCATCCAAACTTAACATCAAAATAACAAACATCCTAATTGATTTTGCGGAAATAGATTTGAGTTTTAGAAGGATCTTAAAATTATATAAAAGGCGAGGTTCGTACAAAGCATCAACCTTAAAGAATCAAAGGCGCATCTCAAATTATGTCCAAAGATGCAATTTCGGTGCTTGAAAGCCTTTTAATAACATGGAAACCTTTTGTCATTCCTAACCATAAAATTTAAAGCTTCACATATAGTGCAGATCTAGCAGTATCTATAAACCCAGATCGTCCAAGTGGATCGACCTCCTATGGACATTCCATATCGGCCAAATCAGGCACATCTGGATCCAGCGAATCGTCGATCCAACTGGAAAAACAAAGATACAAAAATTGGGGAAAAAAAAAGGTGCACGAAATTATAGGGAATTTGTTTGGTGGAAGATTTAAGAGTTTAAATCATCAAAAGAAAATATATAAAACATGGAGATTTGGTTTAGGGATATTATGATTGATTCCATGAAAGAATTAGCCCGTTCACCCTGCCATTCCGATCTGTCGACCTATAACTCCAATTCGGGATACAGCTAAGGGCATGAGTGCCTTGCGACCCATGTGTGAAACACAAGGGATTTGGGGAGCTCATAGCCAAGGGACGGACCTACGCCACCTGCCCTTGTTCATTTAGTTGGCCTCCCCATTGTTAGAAAAAATTTGTTCACCATAGATGGAAATCTAGGGAAACATTGGTGTGAAGCTGCTTATCTTTACAATACTCTAACTAGAACCTACCCTCTCTCCACTTCAAATCTCCACAAATTCACTATTACTTGACACAATTTGAGCCTATGCCCCTGGTTCATTTTGGTACTTATTACACCAGATATCTTCCAATCCACCAGTGGCATTCAGAATTGAAAAGGATTTTCCCATTTGTTCACAACAAACTCACAACCTGATACATTTCCAAATTTTAAAACTATACCATGTTCAAAGATACAGAGGTACCCACAATATTACCCTCAAGAAACAGAAAGTATCTCCAACCACTGAAAAACCTTCCCCATAATACAAACACAAAGTGCCCAATAAACTAACCACTGTGCAGAGAAGCTTGAACAAATCATTGGGAGTCAATTTCCCTGTTCCAGTAGTTACAATCTGCTAAATTACATCAAGTATTGGGATCTGAAATTGGTTGCCTTGCCCTCGTATATCAAAACATTGGATGAAACACAAAACCTATAGATCTTAATCGAACACTTGTTTTCTTAGTGCGGAACTTTTAACTTCTCCACACTTGTTTTCTTAGTGTGGACGCTTAGCTTAAGTGTCCTGCCTCAGTTCCAGAATGAGCAGCTCCTCTTAACTCTTTATCATCCAAGATAAACTCGGAGCTCTCATCTGTACCTGATAATCCTTCTGCATAACCTGCACTCTTCTGATTCTCTGGGTTGAAAAGCTCATGGTTCTCCAAGTTTGCAAACTTCTCTTTTGCCTCCCCTTTGAGATAGTCAACTGCCTCAAGCATCGTAGGTCTCTTCTCAGACCCACTTTGAGCACAAAGAAGTGCAACAAGCACCAACCGTCTCAATTCTTCCTCTTTGTATTTGCCATTGAGCTTGTGATCCACTATCTCGTGGAACCTTCTCTCTCGAGCCAATGGAAGAGCCCAATCCACAATGGTGCGCTTCATTGAAGCTCCCAGTTTCTCAATTGGTTTCTTTCCACTAGCAAGCTCAAGTAAAAGAATGCCAAAGCTATAAACATCACAACTCTCTGATGCCTTCCCAAACATGGCATATTCAGGGGCAAGGTAGCCAAGAGTGCCTTTTACTCGTGTTGTAACATGGGTAGCGCCATCAGGGATCAGTTTGGCAAAGCCAAAATCGGCAACCTGTGCTTCGAAATTTGAATCTAGCAGCACATTACTGGCCTTAATATCCCTGTGAATTATATGGGGTGTCGCATGGTGGTGAAGATATCTGAAAAATATGATTAATTAGATTAAAAGTTCAGGTAACGTAAGAGTAAATTATATTTTAATCCAATGTGCTACGGAACAATCATAATGAATTGGGTCATCACTGTCGATTGAAGTGATTGACAGTGATGCTCAGGGTAGGACTCCCAGAATGCACTTCAATGAAGGCATTGCAGTCTGACCATCCTTATTTATCACTTCAATGGATGAATGATCAACTAATAGACTCTCCCAATAGTCAGTTGGGTTTTTCTATACTTTGCGTGATGTATAAGGTTCTCTAGTAACATACACAATTCCCTCTGCTGCTCCTATTGCAATCTGCATTCTCTTGTGCCAGTCAAGAAGGCCTTCGGCTGAATGTTGGCCATGAAGATGTGAGAGTAAGCTCAGATTGGGCATGTAATCGTAAACAATAAGTCGTTCCTGTCCTTCTGCACAATAGCCTCGTAAGCTGAGCAAGTTTTTGTGCCGGACTCTACCCAAGATCTCAACCTCAACTGCAAATTCCATGTCAGCTTTGGTGCTCCAGACCTTCAGCCTTTTTACAGCAATCTGCACAGAACATAATCCACTGACAGTGAATGGAAAATCACCAAATTGAAGGACATAAAAAAAATTGAAGGGCAACAGACATTGTTACATTCTAATGAGGAAATGGATAAAATGTACGTAAATGGAAATTCCACTACAGGGTGGTGAGAGTCAAGTTAGGAGTGTGTAAGAGCCAGAGGAGTATAATATAACGGCCGCCACAGCCTCTCGCCTCATGGAAGAGAGAAGGTGCAACTAGACCTCTAGTTGCATACATCTTTTTGTAACATGTTAAAGTCTTGGTCCTGAAAATTTACTTTAGTTTACGATAGTAATACATAGGGCAGGTACCTCCAAGCCATTCTAGCCAAGAAAAAGCAATTACTTGAAGCAAAATGAGGAATAATGAAAACTCTTCTGATTTACTTTCACAAATCTAAGAATAAAGCAATTTCAAAGGTATACCTGAATAGGGTGAACCACATTACCCACTGGATTGAAGCAATTAATGTTGCACCATAAGATGTAGACTGCAATCTCATGGTCCCAAACAAAAATAAAGAAAATGAACATGATTCATCTGCAGAACATTGAGGCATAATTCGAAAAAAGCCAGCACGCACATTTGAGCATAAGGTTCCCAAAACCAGTTACAAGATATGGCGACTCTCCTAATGTAGGCAGGTCCTAATAAGGTCTGGTGCTAGCCCTTGGATATGACACATTCCAAGGAAAACTAATAAGGTCATCCACATGTTATAAATCTAACTTGTGGAGTTGGACGTTGGAACAAATTTTTTATTTGGATAATATTTTTTTTTTATGAAGTTAACTGTTGCATTAAAAGGAAAGAATAGCACAAAATTGAGTCTCTGAGGAGTGGAGACTCTGTCCAGTAAAAAAAATGGTAGCCCACTGAGTGGGAGCACCATGCAAAGGCGTCCAATGGTGTAAAGAAAAGAGGGATGAAGTGCCAAAGACTGCTCAGAAATATAGACTGAGCTTGCAAGAAATTCTCAGTCACTGACATTTATAGTGCCCACCTTTGCAAGTGTATCACACATATGAGTTACTTTCTCGCCATATGTGCCTCACTATCCCACTGAGTGGGAGCACTATACAGAGGCATCCAATGGTGTAAAGAAAACAGCAAAGAGGGAAGAAGTGCCAAAAACTGCTCAGAAATATAGACTGAGCTTGCAAGAAATTCTCAGTCACTGACGTTTATAGTGCCTTTGCAACTGTAATTTCTTCAAAGATCGAGGCTAGGGACAAGATCCAGAGCCCGAGGCCCAGGTAAGGACATTGCTAGAGTCACCTTCTGCTATCAATCCTGTGCCCCATGAGGGATCGAAAAGTTTAAGGCCTTCAAGAAGAGCAAGAACCTCAGCAGTTTGGGAATCTGAGTGGCTGATGTGTTTAGAGGAGGAGGATAGACAGTTCCTTCATGATTCTTGAATAGGCCACCAATGCCGGCAGGACCAGGGTTGCCTAGGGAGCAACCATCAAAGTCCAATTTGACCAAGCCAGGTTCAGGTGGATGCCACATTGAAGCACGGGGAATTTGATGCCGGCTAAGTTAGAGCATGGCCACCCAATCCATGTGAAAGGCAGAGGGGAGGAAGCCCTTAAAGGTCTTGTGATTGAAAGACCAAAAGATTGCAGCCAACTTGATCTTCTCGAATAAGGCTGGTGGGAAGGAACTCTCTCCACGGAATATTCGTCGGTTGCATTCAATCCAAATGGTCCAAAGCAGAGTCGCTACTGCCGCTTTCCAGAGTAGGATACCTGATTTGGGCCAGGGGAGATGGGAGAGAGAGGAAAAACGTTGGGGGATTGTGCTGGGGGTTACCCATTGCCACTGAAACAATTAAAGGAGGGCTCCCCACAGACAGAATGCAATAGGACATAGGATGAACAAATGGACATTGGTCTCTTTGGAAGCCTTACAGCTGACACAACGGTTAGGTAATGGCAAACCCCTTCTCTGGAGTTGATCGACTGTGAGGACTCTCTCGAAGAGGGCCAGCCAGTTGAAAATCTTGATTTTGGGGGGAGCAAAGGAGTTCCAGGACTTGGCCATAGTAGATGTGGAGGCATGCGGAAAGGTAGGGGGATCGAGGAGCTTTTTATAGAAGGAGAGTGAAAAGGTTCCTGAAGGAGATGGGCACCAAATGATGCTATCTTCGCTGTGTGGAGGAAGGAAAGAAGAGCGAAGGAGGGATCAGATTGAGGTCTTCTGAAGGTTGGGCTCCAGGCTCTAGCTGACCCAATAGTAGGGAATTGGTCTTCAATGGTGGCTTGTTGGTTGAGGGCAAATACGAAAAGGGATGGGAATTGATCCTTGAGGGGGGGTTTGGCCTATCCACAGGTCATACCAGAAGCTCAACCGAGACCCCTTCTAGGGTGGAGTCTAGTGTTTCTTTTGAAAAGGTGAAGAATGGAGAGAAGAGTCCTCCAGATGCCCACGGATGTACTATTGGCTCAGCAATTGGGCAGCCAAGAATCAGAGTGGAGGCGATATTTGTTATGCAATACTGCCTTTCAAAGGTGGTTATCATGGGTGGCATACAGCCACCATCACTTCGCAAGCAAAGCAAAATTGACGTATTTGAGGCGACAAATGCCTAGACCAACTATGGAGCGAGGGAGACAAATTTTGTCCCAGGAGATAAGGTGATATTTGTGCTTATTGTCATCACTGGCCCACAAGAAGTTTTGCATAAGCTGCGCGAGTCGAGATCCAACTGAGGCCAGCATAAGGAAGAGGGACATTTGATATAAGGGCACGTTGGATAGAATTGCCTTAATAAGGGTAGCTCTACCAGCCGAGAAGAGAGACCGACCCTTCCAAGCAGCGAATGTTTGGTCAAACTTATCGATAAGGTGAGCCCACTGACTGAGCTTAGGCTTCCCAGGGTAGAGTGGAAGTCCAAGGTAGGTTGAGGTGAGGTTATCGGCTAAACTACCCCATCTTTCAGTCAACTCCTGAATGATGTGGGGGTCGAGAGCCAACCCCATCATCTTAGACTTGTCCATGTTCCCTCTGAACCCTGTTGCCCACTTGAAACATTTGAGAAATTGTGGGTGTCAACTTCCTGGGCATTGGCATTGCAGAAGACAAGGTAGTCGTCTGCGTATTGAATAGAAGGGCTCGTTGATGAGAATGGTAAAATGGACATTGAAAATGCAGCCATGAATCCACTTTCACCATCGGAGGCCAAAGCCCATCCTAGCAAGGGTTCGCCTAGGATTGACCAGTCTACACGGTCGTAAGCCTTCTCCCCATCTAGCTTGATAACCAAGCCCGGGGATTTGGAAAGTTGCCCCGAATGGATGCATTCGTGGGCGACAAATGCACTATCAAGGATTTGACGATCCTTGACAAAGGCTCCTTGTTGAGGGGAGATGACTAATCTTAGCACTTCTCTTAGGCGGAGGGTAGAACTTTAGAGAGGATTTTGTAAATGCTGTTGATTAGGCTAATGGACCTGAAATCTTTGAGTTCCTCAGCCCCTTCGCTCTTAGGGACAAAGGTGATGAAGGCGGCATTGAGAGCCTTATGGCGAATGCCCCAGTTGAAATTCAGTGAAAAAGTCAAGAAAATCAACCTGCAGAGAGGGCCAAAAGGACTTGACAATTGCTATAGGGAAGCCATCAGGCCAGGAGCCCGGTCTTGAACAAGGTCGTGGATGGCCTTAAGGATTTCGTCCTCTGAGAAAGGATGTTCGATCCAAGCTGCCTTCTCAAGAGGGAAGGAAAGATCCTCCAAAGAGGGTTTAGGTCTGAAGCGGCCTAGAAAAGAAGCTTGAAGAAGTCGATAATAGCCCCTTCCACCTCGGAAGGCTGTTCCAGATATTTGAGCTCAATCCTGATAGGAGTTATAAAATTGTCTTGGCTTCTGCAATTGGCTATCTTGTGGAAGAAGGAAGTGTTGAGGTCCCCTAGCTTGAGCCACCCAACATGAGATCGTTAATACCAGTAGGTTTCTTCTTGCTTGAGGATGGTTTGGAAAGTCGAACTAAAGTTGTGCCTTGCTTTGTCTCTCCATGTCAGTGAAGGGTCTACGTTCTTCAAGTGAGTCCCACCCCGGAGTGAAAATTACCTAGGAGCTGCTTCCTCCATTCGATTAGCGAGTGTTTATGCAGTTGGATTTTTCATTGGAACAGGAAGCCGACTCTGCCCGAGACTAGAAGGAACTCCGCCAAAGAGGGACCAAATGGAGAAAATTCGGCTCATCGGGCCAAAGTAGCTCAAAATAAAAGGGTTTATGCAATACAGGTTGGGTGTCAAGAAGGATGGGGCAATGGTCTGATGTAGGTTTGGGTAGTGCAAAAGCATGGGATACTGGGAATGTGGCATCCCAATCAGCACTAAACAAAAACCTGTCAAGTCTGGATAGGGATGGGGAGGCTGAATGATTGGACCAAGTATACTGAGCCCCTTCTAATGGGATGTCAATCAGGTCATGGCAAGATGAAGTCAGAAAACTGAGACATGGTCGTGGTAACTTTGGAAAGAGAGTTCCTTTCAAAGGACCATCTCATTACACTGAAGTCCCCTCCAAGGCACCACCTAGAGGAGGGGAGAAAGACAACATAGTCTAATTCAGTCCAAAAAGCATCCCTTAGACTATCTGAGTTTGGGCCGTAGATTGCCGAAAACTGAATACTATACCATCTGAGAGTCTTGACACTAAAACTGTCACCAAGAGAGTAGTACAAGAGAGGAGGGGAGAAAAAAGAGAGGGGCCCCATAAAATCCATATGCCACTCGAAGCCCCTTTTGCCAGTCTAGCAGCCCACTGACATGGCCTTCGACCCCATACTTCTCTAACAGCGTAGAGGGTGGGAGAAGGTTGTTTAGTTTCTGTCAAGGCGAGGATGAAGGGGAAGTAACGGCTGATGATATCGCACACCACATTGCGCTTTGACAGAAGCTCGAGGCCTTGGACATTCCAGTAGAGGATTAACATGACGGACCTGGGAAGAGGGTAGTGCGCTTGAAAGAGCGACGAAGAGAAACCTCTATTGTGGCTTGTGAGCCTGGTTGTCTGAGAACAGGGGAAGAACGGGGTAACCGTCATAGTTGATTCCACAAGCAAGGATGGAAATTGCTCTGGATCACTTCCTTTGTCCTTGGAGCTGAGGCAAACTTCAGATTTTAGGAAGGCTTGGAGAGCCTCTTGAGGGCCATCAAATTGAAGGCCCATGGCCTTGAGGACCTGGGTGACATTCCCCTGTGCTTAGCCATTGCATCTACAAAGATTGAATCCATCGAGGCCAGGGAAAGTGCGGAATCACTGGTAACAGGAGAAGGTTGGAAGGGGAGGCCGAGGGGGGAAGAGAAGAGGTAGGATCCGACTGAGGAGGATGTTGGAGGCTGGGTCCAGGAAAGAAAGGAAGAAAGGTTAAGGGGGAAATTGTAGAAGGGGGTGCAAGAGGAGAGACTTTGGGACCCCCATAAAAGGGGGGTCGGGAGGGAAGAGAGGGGGAATAAAGGAACGGGGGGGAAAGCACGGGGAGAGAGGGGCGGAGCTGACAAATGAGGGGCGGGTGGGAGGGGGAAGCGAAGAAGGATGGAGAAAAGCCCAATTAGAGGATGGAGGTGTAAGGGAAGATGGGGTGGGAGGGAGGGGCGAGAAGAGAAGAGTGAGGTGGAAGAGAACAACTGGGGATGAGGGAGGGAGTAGGGATGAGAGTACAAGGGGAGAGATGGGGGGGAAGCAATGGAAGAGGAGGGAAGGAAAGCGAGCAGAGGGTAAGGGGCTCGGTCCACAAAACAACAGAGATGGGTCATGACAGGAAGTGCCTTTTGGAGATGCGAACCAATCTTCTATATCTTCGAAGGGATTCGACGACTTTGGTGGGAGCGAAGGGTGGCTTGCATCTACGAGATGGAGGGCTGGGTCGTTAGTTTGAGCGTCTTTTGGGCGATCTGGTAATGAAGGAAGGCCAATGCCGAGAGGGAGAGGGTGGCGAAGGTGGAGGAAAGGAACATTGCAGGGAGGGAAGGAAAGGGTTGGAAGAGAAAGAGGGACGGGTGAAGAAGGGAAGGGAGAAGAAGGAGAGAGAGGAAAAGGTGCTAGACGAACGCTGGGTAAGACGTTGGGAGGGGTAAACGAGGCAGGGTCAATTGTAATGTGGCTCGAGAGAGAGGAATTTACAGTGGATGAAGGAAGATGTGACAAAGGATCCAAGGGCGTGGGCAGGGGAGCCAGGGAGGTCTTGCTAGGTGAGAAATCAAGGGAAGGAAAGGATAGGTGGGAAGCCAGGCGGCAGAGAGACTACGTGGCGAGATGGAGAGAGAGGGTTCATGTGGTTTGAAAGGGAAGGAGAAGAAGGGGTGTGAGGAGAGAGAGACAGGAGGTCAGAGGTGTGAAGGGAAGACGGCTGTGGGTCAGAAAGGGGTGGACGCGTGTCGATGCCAAAAGGACTTGAAAAGGTGGGAAATGTGGAACAATCAAGGGGGAGAGGGACATGACAAGTACCAGAGAGGGAAAGGGGTGGGATAGCTAGAGAGAGAGAGACATCAGGCTAGCTAAGGCTTTGAACGGGAAGATTGGCCCTCCAATGGGGTGGTGGACGGGTGCGATGGGCTCGATTGTACCGTTGTCCATTCATCATGGACCGGGGGGGGGCTAGAGGCCATGGTCCAGAGCTTGGACATGGCGAGAGGAAAGTGGGGGGGTGGATTGCCGAGCTACCAGCACTAGGAAGAAACTGTCGTCCACCTCAACGAAGAAGGGATGGGTGACGGGTTGAGAAACTCAACCAACAGTTGAATCAAGCCCAAGGGGAGATATTCCACAGACTTACACAAGGGAGCTCCAAGCTCTAACAATGGAGCGACACGTTTCAGAAGTCCATGTGTGGAATGGGATTTCAAAGGCTCTGAGCCAGATTTTTTAAGACCTAAAGGCCCCAAACTCCTGTAACCATGGGGAAAGGGAGAGGGCTGCTCCACAAAAAGTCGAGGAGGTGTTGTTCAAAGCCGTATTGGCACTATGAGCAGAGGGGAAAATGGAGAGAATTCTACCAATTGTGCGTTTTCGGTAGCAGAGGTCTGATATTCCACAAAGCTTTTGGCCCCATCTTTCGATGCGGCGGACATCGTCACGACGAGGATTGAAGGAACCCACTAGAGCTGAGGAGAGTTTTGCTTTCAAAGCTGGGTCCATACGACCATGTATAAGGTGGGGACAAGGAGATTGAAAAATAGAGGGGCGATGAGGGACCTGAGGTGGAGAATTACAATGCACAACACCGAAGATGGAAAGAGTGGGGGGAGAAGGAGCGCAAGGGAGGAGGGGCTGAGGTGGCTTGATGAGATGGGAGTAGGTATCGTAGGGAGGAGGGAGGGAGATACCAGAGCACACATGGGATGGAGCCATGATACAAATGGGTTATTCAGCTTTTGTGCTGCAAACTTTCTGTTTATGTGTGTGCTATCCTTTTTCATTGCAACATCGATCAAAATCTATTTGGACGATATTTGAACTGTATTTCCACCTTCTTTGTTTCTCTTAGATAATGTGGTGAACAATTTTTCATCCTCTGCCTATTTTAGGCTTTCTCTCATTATGAAAAATCATTATTTCATAAGAAGTGCGGGGGGGGGGGAGGAGGACAATATGACATGCCTCGTGATGCTCATATGCCTAGGCATATTAAATATGATATCCATATAAACAATACAATAGGGTGTGAAACAGAATCAGGTTTTGCGGATTTCAAGAACACAAAAGAAATATAACTGGACATGAAGATAATCGAATAAAAGATAAGCGTAATGCACAACAAAAGAATAATGTCAGCCACATTGAGATGTAGCTATTTTCAGAAGACCCACATAACACTGGGAAACATCTTAGCTGGATAGTTGGTTAGGTTTTAAATTCATTGCTGTCTTGGAAGGTAGCCACAAAAGCATTGTTGTTTTTCCACCATTCATAGTCTATATGCACATTCTATTTAACTCTTTTCCCAATTTCGTTAGGGGCCAACAACACCAGGGGAGTTGAAAATACTGGGTATACATCAGTGAGCAGATTGGATACATTAGTTCATAGTCCAAAGCAGCATTGCTTGCATGCTCATTATACATTTCTCTTCTTGAATCAATAATGGTATTTCTTTAGTGTAAACATTGATTTACAATGTGTGATTTTTTTTCTCTACAAAAATGAGACTGTACAAGAGACTCTACACCATAGTTGTTGGAAACACCTGTCATTCTAAATTGTTTCAGGAATCGGAATCGCGTGTATTAGAAGTTTCCGAATCTTGAAATCGCTGTCCGTACGATTCAAATTTACAAAATATGATTCACACTATATCAGAATCGCGTTCCAATAAATTAGGAATCGTGTTTCCTATTTATAAGAATCAATGTTCCTTCATGTTGGAATAGAGTTTCATACTTATATGGAATCACACATGACCCTACATAGTTTAGTAGATTCTGGAATCGCGATCCGATGCGATTAGAACCGTGTTGGAATAGAGTTTCATACCACATGGCACTTTGCTCATATTCTTATCCACTTTTTCTACTTGAAGAAAAGCAGTGGTAGCATATCCGGTACCCATCATATATTAAACAATATTACATTTGCGGCCACATCATTTACCAAAAATTATTAAATTTGAAGCAACAATTTTTTTTAGTAATATTTATTCTAAGTGAGAGTTGTTAAAAAGTAATTGGAATTCGAATACAAGGATAGAAATTAGAAAACAAGAAAATAAAACATTTCACATATTCCCCATATTTAACATTTCGATATTAATTCTGTGTGCAACAACTTCAAATCCTCTCATGCTCTCATAAATGTCACGCTCATTCATCCTTCAGCACATGTCAGAGGATTTCCACTCTCCCTACTCACACATTACTTTCATGTTATATTATTTTGTTCAAGTAAAGATTGAACACATTTAACTTGGGCGACGAAATGTAATCCTTTAAAAAATAAAAAAACGTATTAGCGTTGAAGTAAAGTTTGAGCAAATTTAATTTTGAGGCAAAATGTAATTTTTTTAGTTAAAAAAACACTCTTATAGTTCATTAATGCCCTCTATGGTGTTCACATGTTCCTATCGAATAGTGATGTGCATGTTTCAATTTCAAATGCATGCCCTTTGGTTGCTTTACGTTGTGTTAAAGGAGAAACAAATATTCATATACATTATATCATCCAAAGGTCAAAAAAAAGGAGGAGAAGGATGAGGGGAATTTATGTATTCATGAAACAAGTTTTTTTTTTTTGATAATGTTAGCTTGTATTCAAGAAACAAGTTATATATTATATCATCCCAAAGGGAGGGGGAGAGAGAGAGAGAGAAAGAGAGAGAGATCTTAATAGCTACGTTTTTCTCTGCTTGTTCCTTCAGGTAGCTTTGAGCTTCCGTGACACCACTGAAGACGATTGAACCCCTCCTTGTGCGGGGGTAGGCAAGGGCCGACTGCGTTGATTCTCAGAGGAGGAAATGCATGTCAAATCATCAATCTCTGTCAAAGTAGATGGGACAATGGTAGGACCTTGAGGTGGTACTATGGCAGTAAATGTGTGTCGTCATCGGCATCGAGGTGTGCATCCATCTGCTCCAATGCCTTTATGTCATCCTCTAGGTGATCGTCTTCTGAATGAGCATCCCAATTCTTGTATCGCTCTTCATAGTCTGCTCGTAATCTACTCAATAAAATGTCATTGTAATGTACGTATACCAATGACACCGATCTGTCAACATTAAGCCGATTTCATTTGACGTTATGAATGCAGCTCTATTTGCTCCAGCATCTCTCGGCACATGAAGAATTAACACTTTGTGATAATACCTTCACTGCATTTGAATACAACTCAGGAGCTCCTCGACATACAAGTCCCACCATGCTACAGCAGGCATAGTGGCCTGATCACTTATCGATGCTGCGAGGGAAAACAATCCTCTATTTCCCACGAAATCATTGATTTGCTGCAACACTGTACCCTTTCGACCTCGTCTAAAATTAACGCGTTAAGAGTAGAATGGCAACAGGTAGACACTTATGGATGTTGATGGGGCTTCACCCTCTTACCCCTCCTTGGTGTAGACATAACCAATCATTCACGAGAGTAATACTTCGGACTGAGGAGGAATGCCAAACAATGAAAAGGAAGATTGGACCGGTCCCATCGATTCACAACTAACGTCTTCACTCTTTGGAATGGTAAGGGATCATCATATAGATCTACTGCAATTTCTCCTAACATTGTATCCATCTGCTCATATGTATCTCCCACGACAGCTTTGTCGTTGTTTGCAAACATGAGCATCTTCCATATTGGTCTAGTGAACCACAATATCATTTTATTTGTTTTCCAAAAATCCTCATCCATAACTATGGCCTGAACCTTGCTGTGTTCAGTGTCTCCCACCCCACGTTTCAGACTCTCCCACTCATCTCACAACACCAAGGATGCCAATGCGACCCTCACTTCCTTCGAATGCCTCAATAATGACAAACCTAGTTTTTTTTGCTTTTAAAAGCTCGAGGTTTGAATAAGTCCTAAAAATGTGGAGACATCTTGTATGATTTTTTATGTACTTCACCACCCTTTTGGCCATTTTGCAATGGTTCCTAACAAAAGCCAAACTAGGATTTTTCCTTTTCTTATCAACAATATCTTTCATTAGAAGACTCAAGGTGTGTGCTAAGCAACCCGACCAAAAAATATGAGGATGTCGCCACTGAATTAAAGCCCCAACACCATTGCAATTGGCGGCATGGTCAGTGACAACTTGAACTACATTGTAAGGTCCAAGAGTGTCTATTGCCTTCAAGAGAATATCTGAAATACATTGGCTCGTATACTCAACGACAGAGTAGTCACGACCATTCACGAACATAGCCTTTCCACCTGACATGACCATGATATTGATCGAAGACTAATTCTTCACATTGCTCCAACTGTCTGAAAAAACAGAGACACCATAAGTAGCCCACTCATTCCTTATTGGAGCTAATGTCTGATCTATTCTACTTCTCTCTTTATTACGTAGAGTTGTCCTATGCTTTTCGTATTTGGGGGCCATATAGCTCTTTGGTGCACTGTTTATGGCGTATACCATATCATGGAACCTAGGCTCCTTGCAACATTAAAAGTGATGTTGTGGGAATAAAAGAACCTAGGCGGCCGCTCAAGCGTTGGGCGGTACGCTTTTTGAAACAATGGTAGAATCCACATAAAAAAAAAAAAAAAGTGTCCCATAATTTTAATTGGCCCTCACATGGAGGACCACAAACCAAGTCATCAAACATAACAGAACCCAAAAATCGAATAGAACCTACAGTTCCCTAACTAAACAATGGTGCCATCGCTTTCCATTGCACCAAGAATGGCTGAAAGGAGACCACCATACAGGCCCGGAAGGAACTCCACATTAGAGGCACGGCTACTAGACGACACGCTGGGGGACTGCACGGTGTAAAATATCTGTGCGCAATTCATGTAAACCACCCTCATATTTTCCAGTTGACCCATTAGAGATAAGATCTCCTCCCTTAGCAGCCTTCACTCCTCCTCACAAGAACTTCTTAGCCAACACCCATGTACAATGTCAGAAACCAGTTCATTGTACTCGGCCCTCAAAGTTTCATATAGCAAAGTAGTCTCTCGGAGCTTCTCCTCGATAGTGAGATTAAATCCTATATTGGTTAAAAAATTATAAGCCTCTCTCGCAGCAAATTGCTCTGCCTCCTTTTTAGTGAAGCAATTGAGCCCTTCAAATGTTCAGGCTCACACTGTGACCATGGCTTTAAAAATTCGACATTTGGGAGTACCATTTTGAGAGACAACATAATTAGGAAGTTCATCATCTTTTTCCCCCTCCGTTAACTCTTGTAGCTTGTTCTTAAAAGATACATTCGCTAATTGTAGAGCTCTAGGAATTCTGAGGGGTGAAACATAACTTGAAGGTGACCCTTTTCCATTATGGTGACCTACAAGCCGCTAAAAATAATATAGATGGAGATGGATATATTAACCCTGAGATGCATGCCACAGAAGCATGCTCTAGTGAAAAATTTTATTTTTAGATACAAATTGTGAATGGATTTCATTCATCATTTGTGTTTGAATCTTGAATCCATGCCATTAAAACTTGATTTGATGTTGGTAGAAACACTGTCCAGTTCATTTGCAAACCACATTTTTTCAAGATGCGGAACTTGCTTCGCATAATAAAATCACATTGTTGTGTAGCTAAGAATCACGATGTCTATGATATAGAATCTTGATTCAAAACAACATGGATTCACAATTCTTAAAAATTTGGAATCAACGTTTCGCACAAACAGAATCGCATTCTTGTGTAGCTAAGAACCACAAAGTCTTCTATATAGAATCTTGATTCCAAGTTTCTAGGAACCGCTATTCCTAAACTAAATGGAATCGCGTTTCAAAAAATTTGGAAACGTGATTCCTTCCTTTCAAAATTGAGTTTCGTCCAGGGAAAAGCCAAGTCGAGATTCTGAAATGGAATCGGTATCCCCGTGGGCGATTTGGGTAACTATCCTAATAACTGCTTTCTCGGACCTTTACTTGTTGATCATGTGACTTGAATTTATTTTCTTTATTTGCTGCTTGACTGAGTATTGAAGTATTTGTTTAAAGTGAGTTATAAATTTACAATGTTGTTTGACGTGTTAGCTTATGTTTGATGGTTGCGAGTTGTTTCTATTATGAGCTTATGTTTTTTGTGCTTTTTTTTTTAAATTGCTTGAATTTTAATTAATTCCTTTTTTATTGAATGATTTTGTGTATGATTAGTTTTGGCCTTCCAAAATATTGCATTGAATTGTTTAGATATTGATGGTGAACACAACTATGCACTTGTTTAGCCCTGAGATGCATGCTTCTATTGCATGCATCTCAGAATTAATTTATACATCTCCATTTATATTTATTTTACCGGCTTGTAGGTCACCATAATGGAAAGAGGGTCCCCTTCAAGCCGCGTTCCACCGTAAAAATTTCCTAGGGCTCTTATTCTTAAGGCTCTCCAACTAGAGAACGTATCCTTTAAAAGTAAATTGCAAGAGTTAAACTCAAGGGGAAAAGGATGATCCACTTCCTACTTATCTAGTATCTCAAAACGGAACTCCGCAGTGTCAAATTTTTAAAGCCTCGATCACAATGCGTGGCCTAGCATTAGGGGCCTATCTTGTTTTACTAAAAAGGAGGCAAAGCAATATGCCATTAGGGAGGCTGACAACTACCTAACCACTATAGGATTTGAATCCACTACCGAAGAAAAGCTCCGAGAGGCCACTATGCTATATGAAACTCTTAGGGCCGAGATCAGTGAGTTGGCTTCACAGGTTGTACACGAGCGTTGGCTAAGAGCTTCTGGTGAGGAGGAGAGAAAGCTGCTGAAGGAGGGGATCTTATCCTTGATGACTCGATTAGAAAATGTAAAAGTGGTTCAAATGAACTGCGCTCATAGGTTTTACGCCGATAAGTCCCCCAGCGCGTCATCTAGCCATGCTTCTAATGTGGAGTTCATTCCGGGCCCATATGGTAGTCTTCTTACTTCCCTTGCCAGTGCGAGGGAGGAGGATGGTGCCACTGTTTAGTTTGGCAACAGTGGGCTCTATTCAACTTTTTGGGTATTATGTTTGGTGCTTGATTTTGTGGTCCTCAATGTGAGGGCCAATAACAATTATGGAACACTTTTATTTTATTTTGCTTTTTTTTTTTTTATGTGAATGCTATCATGGTTTTTTACTTGGATGGTCATGTGCGTATGGCTTATTTTTTTGCCATGGCCTCTTGGACCCACATGCCTCCAAATGCATCCCAATAACATGGAAAGTTAGTCTTAGGGCAGCTATGGCTGTCCATTATAAGATATATATATATGGTGCACTCTATGTGCCCTTTTTGTATATATTGCATGCTCTTTCTACTCTTGTTATATTTATTGATTGCTCTTTCCACTCTTTCTATATATATAGAATGCACTTTCTCCTCTTTCTATATGTAATGACTGTTGTTTCTATTTTCTTTATATATTGAATGCTTCTACTCTTTATGTACATAATGAATGAATGTCCTTTCTACTCTCTCTATATATAATGAATGCCCTTTCTACTCTTTCTATATATTATGAATGCTTTTTTTACTTTTTCTATATATATAATGCACTCTTATAAGAAATCCTCTGATGCGTGGCTATGGATGAATGATTAAGTGCAGCGAATAAGAAAGTAGAGTATTATGTGGGTATAATGGTTTGGTTTTTAAATGGGAAAAAGTTCAAAGGTTTTTTGTGAGAGTACAAATAGGGAACTTTTTAAATGGAAAGTAGTTAAAGGCTTTTAGATAGAGTACATATCGAGAAACCATCAAAAGTTTGCAAGTTTTTAGAGAGAGAGAGTACGCATAGAGTACATGTGTTGATAAAGGTTTTTAAATGGAAAGTAGTTAAAGGCTTTTAGATAGAGTACGAATAGAGAAACCATCAAAAGTTTAAAGGTTTTTAGCGGGAGAGAGTACAAATAGAGTACATGTATTGATAAAGGTTTTTAAATGAAAAGTAGTTAAAGGCCTTTAGATAGAGTACGAATAGAGAAACCCTCAAAAGTTTTAAAGGTTTTTAGAGAGAGAAAGAGTACGAATAGAGTAGTGCGGTTTTTAAATGGGAAGGAGTTAAAAGGCTTTTTGATAGAATCCATCAAAAGTTTAAAGGTTTTTAGAGAGAGTACGAATAGAGAACTTGTGGTTTTTAAATGAGGAGTCAAAGGCTGTTAGTGTACAAATAGAGAATCCATCAAAAGTTCAAAGGGTTTTAGAGAGAGTACAAATAGAGAACATGTTGTTTTTAAATGGGAAGTATGAATAGTGAATGGGAATTTCATTGCTCTACCATAAAGTCTTTATGCATTGTCTTTCATCAACATCCAATCCTTCTTTTCAAAACCAGTGTTAATGCTTTGCAAAACCCTTAACCACATATCAGCAATTAAAAAGGATCTTTTTTTATGTATGCACATGCTTTTCTCAACATTCAATCCTTCTTTTCGAAAGAAGTGATAGAAGTACAAGTTAACCACATATCAGCAATCAAAAAGGAGCTTTTTTATGTATGCACATGCTTTTCTTAACATCCGATCCTTCTTTTTGAAACAAGAGTTGATAGAAGTACAAGTTAACCACATATCAGCAATCAAAAAGGAGCTTTTTTCTGTATGCACATGCTTTTCTCAACCTCCGTTCCTTCTTTTCGAAACAAGTGTTGATAGAAAGGCCTAAATGCTATGCAAAACCCTTAACCTCCATGACATCGAACCTATCTATTTTGTTTTTTTCAAATGGTTCTATTACTCTATTTTTACATGCCTTGTGACGGATTTCGAATGGGCAAATCCAAGATACATGCCTTGGGTCGGAATAAGATTGGGTGGATGCAAGTTATGTGCATTCGGTCGGAATTAGGGTATGCCTTGGGACGGAATTAGGGTGAGCAGATCCAAGATACATGCCTTGGGTCAGAATTAGGTTGGGCGGTTTCATGGTCTATTGCTTGGGATGGAATTCGAATGGGAGGATCCATGCTACATGCCTTGAGTCGGAATTTAGGTGGGCAGTCCAGTTTACATGCCTTGGGTCGGAATTAGGGTGTGTGAATTTAAGTTATGTGCCTTGGGTCGGAACTCGGGTGGGCGGATCCAAGTTACATGTCTTGGGTCAAAACTCAAGTGGGCAGATCCAAGTTGCATGCCTTGGTTCGGAATTCAGTAGGGTGGACTCAAGCTACATGCCTTGGGTCGGAATTAGGGCGGGGCAGTCCAAATTTCCTGCCTTGGATTGGGGGAAGACCTTAAGTTGCTTAATAATAATGTTACCATTGTCAAATGCACAGTTTGCATTAGCATGGCGTGAGAGGAAGGTTATGATGATTTTTTCGGCTCAGGTGATACAGCTGAGGCCTCGGATTTTGAAGATGAGGTTGAGGAGCCCAACAAAACTCCCTTGTGGAAATATGTCACTGTAGTTGGCAATTATACAAAAGGGTCTGGGGGTACAAAGAAGTGGTTATGCAATTTTAATTGTAGGGAGGCACCTCTTGTTGGATCTTATGCTTGTGTGCGAGCTCACCTTCTAGGTTAAAAATTTGGGCACATGTCCAAAGGAATCTCAACATGCTCTAAGCTATCAAAAGAAATGTAGGTGGCTTTAAAACATGAGAAAAATGAAGCTCAAATGTTGTATGGGAGTAGGAAACAAACAGATGCTATGACTTTAATAGACAAATCCTTGTTCCCTTCACTAATGCAATCAACTAGTGCCAATAGAAAAGGGAAAGGACACACTTAGGCCAAAATTCCGCAATTGTTTAATATGCAAGCTAGGGATGATATGGATGTTGCAGTTGCGAGGTTCTTCCCACGGCATCGCTTTTAATGATGCAAGGGGCCCTAGGTTCCACGAAATGGTATATGCCATAAACAATGCATCGAAGGGCTATATGGCCCCCAAATACGAAAAGCTTAGGACAACTTTACTTGATAAAGAGAGGAGTAGAATAGATCAGGCATTCGGTCCAATAAGGAATGACTGGGCTACTTATAGTGTGTCTGTTGTTTCAAACGGTTGGAGCAATGTGAAGAATCAGTCTTTGATCAATATCATGGCCGTGTCAAGTGGAAAGGCTATGTTCGTGAATGGTCTTAACTACTCTGCTGTTGAGCATATGAGCCAATATATTTAAGATATTCGCTTAAAGGCTAGACACTCTTGTACCTTACAATGTAGTTCAGGTTGTCACTGACAATGCCGCCAATTGCAAGGGTGCTAGGGCTTTAATTCAATGCCAACATCCTCACATTTTTTAGTCGCGTTGTTTAGCACACACCTTGAGTCTTCTAATGAAAGATATTGTTGACAAGAAAAGGAAAATCCTAATTTTGCTTTTGTTAGGAACCATTGCAAACAGGCCAAAAGGGTGGTCAAGTACATCAAAAATCATACAAGTTGTCTCCACATTTTTAGGACTTATTCAAACCTCGAGCTTTTAAAAGCAAAAAAAACTAGGTTTGGATACCATTACATTATGTTGAGGCGTTTGAAGGAAGTGCGGGTCGTATAGTATCCTACAATGACATTTGGGATTTCAAGCATTTTAATGTCTTACAAGTTACAATCTTTTTGAGACCTTTTTTAAGATCAATCAAAATCTCTTTGAGACTTGTATCTGTAAATCTGTTATGTGATTGTACTATTACAGTTTTGTCTATTTCATGAGGAGTATGATGCTAAAATTGCCCTAAAAACTCCCTAAGGCTTTAAAACCATGCCCTAAGAATGCCTCTGCTTTTTTTGTTTTTTTCTTGGGGGGGGGGGGGGGGGGGAGGAGGTTCAATTTTGGTGAGGGCACCTTGTCTCTGGGCGGGTGCCTAGGTGGCCGAATCCGCATTCTGGAACACTAGCTCAACCCCCAGGTTAGTGGCCAAGCAAACGTTAGGACCCACCCCGAGTCTCTAATTGTTTAAAGAACTTACTGATTCCTCTGTTAACTATACCAAGTCCAACTCAAGGCTCACGCAGGTAACTCAGGAACTTGGTGAGTTCCATCCCAAGCCTGTATTTTTAAACACTGCCACAAACTGATGACAAAATATTTGTTTCTATAATGTTATCAATGTCAAATTCCAACAAGTTAGAACGCATTGCAGAGAGCGGTACACCAAAGTATTTTGGGACTTTTTGAGTGACTCTTGTTGCTTTCAGATGTAGTACACAATGGATGTTAAATGACGAGTTACAAGATGGAAAAAGAATCCGAAAAACAGACAAATTGACTATGGAAATGCCAATGAACATTTGTGCAACTTGACTTCTTATATATAAGTCCACCGAAAAACTAAGAAGAACTATATATATTTGCAATCTCATTGCATGGGTGTCCTAGTCCCCATAGGTAAGCTCTGCCAACCAATAAACCATGTTCAGCAAGTCCCTTTCCATTATCAAGAAGGCCAGAGAGAAGTCATGAAGGCCCTCATTCACGAAGGACGTCTGGCAAAGTTGGACACTCTTCTACAACTCCACCACATATTACCATCATAAAAGGACAATATCAAGTCTTCAATTTATGAAACATCCAGCCCTAAGAAACTCGTAGAGATAACTCTTTCAACTCATCTCACAATGGGCAGGACAAATTGAAGGAAAAGAATGATGAAATTGATAAGAACAGGGACTTCACATATCCCACGCCTTCTCCTTTTCTCTTTCTTCTTTATAGTTCTCAGCACCCTTTATCAGCAAATTCACGAAGCGGTCATTGTAATTGAAGATAAAATAAAAAGCTAAAGAAGATAAAAATGTAGCGAAAAGAATTGGGAAGGCCAAAGATAAAATTAGGACAAAATAGAGAGCAATATTATTATCATGCTTCAAATCAAATGGGTGTATTTTTTTCATATTGTTTTCTCATACTTCAAGTGTTGAAATGTAGAACTGAAATTAGTAATTCAAAACCTGTAAGGGTGGGGTGAGTTACATGGTATATTTAAGGAGTTTTGATATAAGAGCAGAGTTTCAAAAAGCGCTAGGCAGCACTTAAGCGGCCGTGGGGATCCAAGCTGCCCAGCGCCGAGGCGGGCGCCCAAAACCTAGGCAGCCCAGTAGAAAGAAAAATGTTAGAATTTTTATCCATAATTATATACCAAATATAACAGAATAACTATATAACACATAATCCATAATCCATATTTGATATTTTCATAAATGAGGAGAATTTTGATAGTCCATAATCCATATTTTTATACAATGCTAGAACCATACAAACATACACACAAGAGTTAGATAGTAGAAACTAGAAACTAAAAAGAAGAAAAAAATATACAGAAATTCATAAAATATAGAATCTAGAACTCGACAATCAACAGTCAACACCAAAAGTCAAGCGTCTTCAACTCTTCATTCTTCAGTCATCATCATCATCATCAGAAGGAATAGGGTAAGCCCCCTCATATGCATCAGATTTGAGGCCATCATCATTAGAGTCACCTCCTTGTTCAACATAATGCTCGTTCTCCTCTGTTTGTCCTAAATCTGCATCTTCCTCCTCTTCTTCTACCTCTCTCTTACTCTGTGAAGATGAGGTCCTAGGAGTTTTGGTTGTTCTATCATTTTCTATCTTTTTGTACTTCCCTGTACTCAAATATTGTAGAATCTCTTCCCTGGTAGCCTCAGGAACATTTTTATACGGGGCAACATCCCCCTTAATACAGGTAAGGTCTTTTTTGAACTGGTAAACACCCCCAGTAGTATCCTGTCCACAATAATTATATTTAATACAATTTTTGTCATTTGGATTTGGGTTATGAACATACTTCCAATAGGGATCACCACTTCTAAAAGAACCTGGAGAAGATATTCCATAAAACAATGCTCATTTCATCCTTTTCTGGTTCTACTAAATTCAAATATTGTCTAATCTCATCCCGAATAGCTTCAGGAACCTTTTTACAAGAAGCAACATTCCCTTTAATACTGGCAAGGTGTTTCTTGAATCGATTAATACCCTCATTGGTATCTTTTTCAAAAAAATTACACTTTATACAATTTTTATCATTTGGTTTCGAGTTATAACCACACTTCCAACCCGGATCACTTTTTCTAGCATAACCAGAAATAGACCTATCCAAATGACAAGGATTTTGTTTGTGTATTACTGAACTCACATATTGGTTAATCTCCTCTCTGATAGCTTCATGAACATTTTTACAAGGGGCAACATTCCCCTTAAAAATGGCAAGATGTTTTTTAAACCGGTTTATGGCATATTTTGTATCATTTTCACAATAATTGCATCTTATGCAATTTTTGTCATTCGGATTCGGGTTATATTCATATTTCCAATCCACATCACCACTTCAACTAGATCTTGAAGAAGACATCGCAAAACAATATAAGCAATCTAAAAAATAAAGTTTTGCACTTATTTTGATTGCTTGAACTCCAAACTTCCACCTCTAAAATATTTTCTGGTGCTAAAATATTAAAAAAACCCTCTAATAGGACTAAAAAAATCCAAAACTAAATCTAATCTTAATGGGTTATGTTTGGATCCATTTCCCATAACTTTGAGAAAAACTTTGATCCAATGAGAATCACAAAATCTAGTTTTTTTTTAGGTTTCTCTCTCTCTAAAATGAGTTCTTATGGGTTTAGGTTTCAAATGAACCTAAAACCCACCTTTAAAAATAATATTTTTTCAAAAAAAACCCCAAAACAACCCTCAACAAAACCATCTCCGCCCCTAGGCGCGCCTAGGCGGGTGCCGTACCGCCTAAGCGGCCACCCAAGGACCGCCCGTCTAGTTTGGCCGCCTAGGCCTGGGCGCATACCGCCTAGGCATTGGGCGGTTCACTTTTAAATCACTGCATAAGTGGGTAGTTTTCCAGTGTGTTCACTTGTTCATCAAACATCTAGGATAACTCATGGATGGATATACATAATTTGCGAAAGGTATGGATGATATTTACACCCTTCCTAATTTATATGCAAATAATATGAGAGAACATACAAGAGTGATCACAAAGTTGCAACATAGTTGCTGACAAAAAGGACAATAGGCACCATTTTGAAATGTATAACCATCATAACTTCTTGGTGAAGGACTCCAAAGCACTTTTTGCTTGATCTCTACTGCACCAGCATTCTTATTTAGAATCTCCAAAGCAATTTTATTTTAGTTATTGGATGCAGGTTTTTTTCATGTAGCCAAAAGTACCCCAATGGCCCCCCTCACATGCTGAAATAAATTTCTACAGTAAAACCAATGTTTAAAAGATTGGAACGGTGGGCCCAAGCAGTCACCCACCAGTTCTAAGTTGGATGGCCAGTTCCACTGAAAAACCAAAAGAAGAAAGAAAAAAGAAAAAAATAAAGTCTAAGAAATTGCAAAACGATTGTTTTTCAATCAATGAATAAAAATAATGGTGAAAAATGATCCGAAAACTGATTGTGCATTTCAATTAACAGAATTTGTTGAAAAAGATTGAAAAAATGATTTTTTTTCAACATATTGAAAAATAATGAGGAAAATGATCATTTTGAAAAGAGATGTTGAAAAATATTTATTCAATCTTGAAAAATGACTTTGATTAAATTGATTTGAATTATATTGTGACAATCTGCTTTTAATTCAATCTTTTTCCTTCAAAAATTCGAGATGTTTATTTACCATCAAGATTCAATCATTTTTCTTTCCAAATCTAGTTTTCTGCAATAGATCAAAGTTCAGACCAATGAACTGTTTATTCAACCAAAAATATAGGGCTATTGAAGATCCATGAGAGAGGAAGACTTTTGTTACAGATTTCAATCAATTCGGTGAAATAACAAGAGAGTAATTAAGAAAACAAGATTTCTGGTGGAGAGAATCAGGCCTATTCTGAAATGGCAAGTTTTTTATCAAAAATGGTTTTGAACCAAAAGTTTGTTCGTAGATATGAAGGGAGCAGGAGAAAATTAATTTGTGAATAAATTGATTAAAAAACAATCCAAATGGGAGATATTTGACTTATTTTCCAGAAAAAATAAAGCAAGAAAAATTATCTCAGATGAACAGTAACTGTGTAAGTCCAATTTCAGGATGGACTCGGACTGGTCACCTTGCAGTCCTGAGCCTACTAGGGTGGTTCCAGAGTCAGCTGGCTTATTTTCAAACCTTGAGAAAAACATTTCTTATGCAATATCCAATAGAACCAACAAAATTACTCCAAACACATAGAAAGGTGAACGGTGGTAAGAGTGGCAGAATTTCTAATGAAACGACGGTTCCATGCATGTTACCTAGAAACGTTGAATCAAATATTTCATATTGGCTTCAAAAAACAAGAATCATATTCACTTACAGAACTATCAATAAAAGGTGAAATCCCTGAGGCTGAAAATCTATGCAAGATATGTACAATAAATATCAAACAAGGAGCCCACTTTTGTGCAGTGCTGCATAGGGACCAAGATGATTATCTCTATCCCATACATGAAGAATACTTAATACAACCATCCAAAGATACTTTTATTGATATGTTTGGTAGTTGACACTTTTTGGCAAGTCTCAGTTTCTAATCTCCACAATTCTCATGGAGTTCCTTAAATCGCTACCATGGAAGTGCTGCTTGCACATGCCATTACTTATCCTAAGCCTACCAATCATGTCTCAGCTAATCATGTCTCAGCTATTCTCAATGCCTATAACAAAGCGCCTAACAGCAAGTTGAGGTGGCATTTAATAAACCAATGCATATCCAACAGTTCCAGGGCACCACTGACAGCACACCGACAAATCAAGAAAACTAATGTGGTTTCCAAATAGCTTAACTATTAAGTCTATCTATCTGTATCATATATAAAACAAGGAAAATGAAACAGTATAATGTGTTCACAGGCTAAGGGTCTAATGTAGCAGAGAGATAAAATAAAGCCCATACTTGAGATCCATCCCAGAGTTGACCCCAATAAACACTTCCAAAACCGCCTTCTCCGAGCTTATTGTCGTAGTTAAAGTTATTGGTAGCAGAATGCAGCTCCTTCAAAGAGAATATCCTCCAAGAGGTACCCTTTTTATCAGCTCCTTTCCTGGAACCAATATTTTCTACATGTAAGAATCAAAAAACACAAGTGCAAATAACGATAACAAAAGCGGCTCTTTCAAATTCAACAAAAGCCATGGAACTAATAAAAGAAGGATACAGAAAGCAAAATTATTACAGAGAAAAGAAGAGAAGAATGCAATGAAAGAAGGGATCATTCAAAGCACCGATTAATTGAACGCCATGATCAGTCACGAATCATTGAATTCCACATATAATGCAAGGAAACAGAGCCAAAAAAAATGATAGACACATGAAATCATGCTCAAATTATCCAGCTACAGCTATAGTTGGAGGCAACTAAAGAATAACAAATGACCCATTACCATTATTCTAAAAAAGATTCCCAAAAACCGTACTTGAAGAAAGTAAAGAAACCCTAGAAACCACAGAGGTTTCCACTGAAGAAACCCCAAACGTAACAGTGAAGCATACCGATTAGTTGATCTCCCCCAACAAAGCTTGGTACAAAAAGCCATGCCTATGTTCAATACTAATAAATAGCGCTGCTTTCAAAGCGGGGATTCAGTACCAACATCAGAAGAAGAACATCCTTCTGAAGCTGATTGCCTGTGTTTTCAGAGTACTTATCAGAACCGCCATTTTAAGAAGCTCTACAATAAAGCAGAGGATGACGACAAAGACTTCAGTCCCACCTCTTTCTCTCTCTAGAGAACTCCAACTCTCTCTAAAGGACTCAATCTTTCTCTCTCTCAAACTAGGGAAGTACTTTCTCTCTCTAAGTTTCTGTGTCTGAGCAGGGAGTGCAGGGAATTCTGGAGGGGAAAGCGATGGGTTTCACTGCGGAGAAGGAAAAAAGTGTCGCTGTGGGCCAAATGGTGGCTGATGCTACGGGCGCGTTTTAATTTTGGATGCGGCTTAGTTAAGGCCCAGGGCACACCAAAAAAACCGTTGAGCCGCAAGTCTATGTACAAGTCCACATCATATATAACAGCGAACCCAATAATCAAGGGACTTGTACAAGGTGTGCACTTCGTAAGAAGCGCTTCAAAAACCCATGTGGAAGGATTTGTTCCAAATTTTGCATACTTGAAAACCCTCTAATTCATCACTTGATCTCGAGATGTATGAACATATAAAAGAGAACCAATTTTTTGAGTTATAAAAAAGTGCATTTTGTAACCCATTACTTAAGCCGTCGATTTTCAAAAAATTTAAATATTCTTATATTTACACTTTTTTTTGTCATTTAAATTTCATAAACACAAATAAAAATAAAATCTATACTGATCACAAAAATTTTAAGTACCCATACTTAGTGAAAACTTACATCAATGGCACCCATTAATCTAAGCAAAACTAAAACTTGAAAGCATCCGTTTTTAACCAATGTTTAAGTGAGGTTTCACTTTTGAGTGCGGTTTGTATAGAGCATAGGCTATAACCAATCAAATTAAAGCCTACATTCAAATAGTGTTGAGAAATATGGTTTCAATACTTGAGATCTTTTTGACAGTCCTAAAATATATTTTCATTTTTATTTATAAAGTTTAAAGTTTCAGAAATAGTGTAGATTGACGTATGTATAAAAACTTGAAAATCTTGAAAATTGATGGTCCAAAAAATATGCTACAAAATACATTATTTCCAAAACTGGAAATCTATTTATTTTTCATGTCCATGCATCTTGATGTCGAGACGATCAATTTAAAAATATTTGAGCATCAAAACAACCCTTACAGTGAAATTTTTGAGATAGGCTCAAATTTGATTCTTTAGAGTATACAAACTTTTGCCTTCACTTTATGATGAAGTTTTTTTGTTGCGGCCGAAAGAAGACGCACGAGCATGCGATACGATATACATTTAACGCAGCGAACAAGAATTCAAAGGTTTTGTTTGGAGGACTGAATGAAGACAGAGGAAGAGAGAGAGAACATGCGAAGGTCGGGTGTGAGTTTCATTATACAATTCAAATACAGCGGTCGCTCTAAAGGGAATGGGACCCAAGTTTGTCGTGCCCCTCACAAAGTTGACCCACTTCTTTGTTTAAAAATGGGAACCAAGTTATTCATTCTCTCTATTTTCTGACAAAATATTTAGGGTTCCCAAACAAAGGCAAGTCATCGCTCTCCACTGTGGTATTGAAAATTTATCCTTCCCCTCCTCAAATGCTAAGTCATCTCTCTTTCTTTCTTCTCAAAATATTGATTCAATTAACCAAAATCTTCCGATATGATCAAAGCCAAGGTTTTAAAAAAATGGAGCGGGGACTTGGATCGCCTATCAGGAAAGTCGGTATGCGGTCATCGAATCTGCGATCTAGCTAAATAACCAGCCAATTTATAATTTAAGAAAAGGAAATAGAGAACAATACAACTGAAAAAAAATTTAAAAAATAAAAAGTGGAACCGGTTTTGTGATAGAACGGGGTGATCTTATCAAAGGGCCAGCCAGTTCATAGAGGGAATTGCCTGGTTTTTTGGCAAAACTGGGCTAGCTCCTGTAGTTCCCAATCCAATTCTAATCCGAAACGCCATTTTTTAAACCATGAGCAAAGCTAACCGTGCACCTCTCTCTCTCTCTAGCATACGCTCTAGCATTTATGGAATTCTAATAGCTACCTACGCCTGTCTAGGCAAAGGAGGCATGAAAAAGAGGATCATTATATATGAGGACTCGATTTCTATGCGGCCAAGCTCACATAGATAGAAATGTGAGCATCTTAATAAATCTATTTTTGAAATGGATTTTAAGACTTAATTTTTAAGGACAGGTAATCTATAACATGGAGATCATGAATATGAATAAATACATAAATTTTAAAAACTAGAAATAATAATTCTAGTAAAAAAACATTTGGACCGTCAATTTCTATTATTTTTAGATAGAACATCTGCTTGCATCCATCTTTAAGACGAACACTTTACACTTTCTAAACCGCGCATAAAGAAATGCAATCCAACCCGCATGAAACAATTTTCTTTTGTGGAATTCTAATATCTGCCTAGGGCTGCGTAGGCAAATGAGGCGTGGAAAAGAGAACCTTTATATATTAAAGTCTAGGGCATAGATAAAGACTTTGATTGCGTACACGGTGAGAATGAGAGGTGGGGTGGGGCTTGATGCATATTATAGAAGAAGGGAGGAGGCCCCTCTTCAAGAAAAAGCTGGGGAGGCCACCAACCAATACATTTCTTTTTTCCCACACCCAACTCCTTTTGCCAATCGTATTTTTGGAAGACTATTGAGAACTTTAGGCATCTTTCTTGTCACCCCTCCCTCAATTATTCTTCTTTACTCCTCACCCCCTTTTCTCTCTCCTTAATCTATCTATGGCATCCCCAATCATGACCACTTAACCATTTTCTCTCTCTCTACCCTTTTCTCTCTTTAGGATGCTCTCTTTTTATGTATATATATCGTTTCTCTCTTCTATTTTCTCTCTT
>NW_006500125.1:934061-956363 GCF_000471905.2 Amborella trichopoda | reverse complement strand
CCCCCCCCCCCCCCCTACCCTCTTAAGAACTTGCATCCATCTATTTCCACTCTCCCCCCCCCCCCCCCCACCCCCTCTTAACGAATCATTCCCTATCTCATTCGTCTTAACATTACGCTCTTCCCTTTTATTTCTTTGTTATATTTAGCTTTGTTACTATCATTGCATGTTATTTATTAATATTAGCTTTCTTCTTTCTCCTCTCGTCTATTTTATTTCTTCTCATGTTATATTAGTACCTTTATTTGCATTTCATACTCATATCTCTCTGCTTCGTTGATGAGGATCTCATTCTCATCCTTCTTTATAACCATGCCCGTATTTCGATATTATTATCTCTTTCTTTCATTCTATGTCATGCATGTTTAGATTAGACTTATTTTCTTGTCCCCATATTCTTTAATTTTTTGTTTTTCTTACATCTTGTACTTAGATTTTTTACTCCTGTTTATTTGCACATTCCTAGTTTAGTCGCTTATTTATGGTTCTCTTCCTTTGTTCTCTTTTTAAATCTATCTCCTTAAGTTCTTCCTTTTATCTCAAAACCTCTTTTTAAAATCTTCTTGGTTAAGTTCCAAGGTTAAGATAGTAGGAAAGCTGGCTTGTTGGCAATCCGAAAGGGATAAGGTCTTAGGACCTAATTATCCATCGGAATGTAATTTGATGAAACATATACTGTATTAACTCATCGATTTGTTTGCATTTGAAATCAATGAGGGGGCAGAGTCCCCTACGCACAATTTCGAGTATAAATAGTCTGGTGCCCATCGTGGGGCATGTCAAGCTTGCCTTCCATCTCAATCATTGAAGCGACCTCTCGAGCCCGTGTTTCGAAAGGCCACAATCAACGTGAAACTCATCTCTGCTAGTTTCGAACTCTTGTTTCTTTTCGGGGCCTGAAATTGACAAACGTTACCAAGGGCGGTGTTGAAACCCCCCTTGACAAATTTTTCTTGTCTCGGCTCTCCTCATGCACTTTCTGGAAGCTTAGAGCCCAGGGCTAGTGGCACTGCCGTTGGCTCCATTGCCAGTAGCTCGAGGTCCCTTGGGCTCCAGAAAGTCTCTTTGCCCTTCAGGGCTTCCTGTTGGCCTTTTCAGCCCTGTTCGTTGAGTTTCAAGGAAAAAGGTTTTGACGCCATTTGCACTGTCTTCAGTGACATTTGCATTGCTGCCAAGATCCTGTCTCCCGATCCTCAGCTGAGATCGTTTGAGACCACATATCTTAGGCACCATTGGCATTGACGCCAGGATTATATTGCCTCGGGCCATCCTCATCTGGTTGGTAGCATAGTTTTATTTCCTTCCTTCTTTTCTTGCCTCCTCGACACCCCTGTTTTTGAGGGACCTGAGTAGGTTTATACTTGACTCTAAGCGTGCTTGAGTCGATGCAAGTAATACTCTTCATTTGGATTGCGTTTTGGTGCTCTCTAACTGAAGCGCACATTGCCTATCACCAAGGTGCTCGACACTCAGTCATTGCTAAGGCGCATAGCCCTCCACCTTCATTGTGCCTTGATCTGGTTCATGTATCGATGTGCGCCCAGCACTTCGTGTTCATTTTTGCTTGAGCACTGTATTGATTGACTAACAAACTCTTTCACGTGCACGCGTGCTGATTTACCACACTCACACTTATGCACCCGAGTGCATGAATGTAAAACTTATAACTCAATTTTTCGAAAAACCTGCATCTGGCCTTCATGTTTTTGGAGTATGCACCTAGTTCCTAGAGGAAGTACAGTTGGGATCGGGGGAACCTAAATGGGAGCGCACGCTCTGTATATGCTCGCCCTCTAAGAACACCCCACAATACTTTAGACCCATGGTCGCATATAGGAGTGGCCCAGACCAAACGTGGGTGTACCTAATGGGTGTGTTTTCAGTCACATACAAGGACTTGAGGTATTTTGATACTGATATGATAATTAAGTTTCATACGAGGCTTAACGAAATACCCTATGTGATGTAAATATATGATATGATCAAGATCCGTCATATGAAAGGCTTATATGCCTAAAGGAATCTTGACTCGTCAATTAGTCCTTAAAATCCTAACCCACGATTGATAATGTCAACAGGTCGTCAGCTAAACATATTCAAGGTTGACATATATGGTGAAGTCATTTCTTTTTAAGACAGGTTCTAGGATACATATACTCTTAAGGCTTTATGTACGCCTATCCATGTGATATATGGAGGAACATATACGGCTTAATATTGGCAACCATCATTGGTTATGCACATATGCTATGAGCAATGGTAAGAGATCATGAAGACGTCTCTATTTGAGACGGGACTCCAGAATGCATATAATCCATGGCACATAAATGCCTCTACATTGGATACTAGAGGAGTTTTGGGTGAGATATGATATGACTATCTAAAAGATCCGTCTTATGTTGAAATAATGGGGTTTTGATTGATGGAGCTTAAAGAAAACCTCATCGTCATATATTGAGGTGAATTCACCTCATGAGCTTTAAGGTCCAAGAGTGATATGACTTGGACGATATTTGGACCAGGCTTAACCGATGTCTGTATCTGCCGTCACTTCGGATATGCCCTAACCGACACCCCAAAGCTTGATGTCTTCGAGACTAAATTGTGACTCTTAGGAAACCATGCCGGAATGTGATAACCCTTTTTACTTGAGGTTTCGTATCAACTGAAGGTTGAATAACTCACCGGTTGAAGTTTTAAAGCCTCATGTCTCGTGCGTTCAGGCATAACAACTTTCGATTATCGATGTTGTAATTTATCCTTTAATGTGAGGAATTTTCCAAGAAATTAAGATCGTTGGATCCTCGATCCGATCACCCTTAAAAGGTGTGGGAATGTTCAAAACAAGAAAAAGAAAGTATATTTAGTAGGACAAACAGAAAGGTGAGCCAATGAGTGATAAATAGGGACAATATCTCATGGTCTTTCTCATCAAATAGCTCAGCAAATTTGTATGATTGCATCTTCAAAATTTGAAAGAGAGGTAGTTAGTCACATCAGACGGCATGAATTTGAATTCATGTATAGTCAAGCGTTGGCCACAAAAGATAAGTACAAATTCACAATTTGTGCATGAATGAGATTGGGGTTGAGATATTTACCCACGGTTTTAAACTTGTTTGAAACCTTGAGTTCATAATCCAAATCCATAAAATCCGTTTGTTTGAACTAGAAGATCAGCTCACAAATTTGAATTCATGTAGAAGATAAGGGCAAAATAAAGATCTAGCGTGAAGATGAGAACGAAGATACACATCACCAAGAAATCAATGATGGAGATGATATTTGATGGATAGAAAAAAGATATTCAGGGGTATCATCTAAAGAGTGTTATAAAAGCCACGTGAATAGATGAGAACGGGGTTCGCACATTTTGTTTTTCTAAAGATAAGTACTTCTTTGAGAGAACATATCTCAAAGGTTGATCGAGTATTGAGATATAGTGCGGAAAACGACATGAAAGAGAAGAAAAAGAAATAGATTTTGCTCTCTTAGATACCCACGTGAGACATGTCTCTTCTGAAAGGGACAATGACGTAGGATTAGCATCCCTAGTATAGATCATGTCTATGGGCTGATATCACATGCGATGTTATTTCTTTTTTTATATGTTTGTACGTCTTGTTTTGTGAGAAATGAATGTATAGGTCTTAGCTATAATCAAGGGTAGTTGGCCTTATTTGATTTTTTTATCGCATTAGTTGGTTAATGTAAACTGTAACAGGGGATTAAACTGCTGGAACTATTACGTTCCTAGTATATAATATAAAAAAGAATGTGTTTTTTGTGATATGGAATGCATGGATGAACTTAGCCCCAAATGTGTTGTCCTCTAATAAAGCATTTAATTGGAGCCTCAACATGTTTTAAATTATGTTGTCTTTTTAAAACATCAAATACCCCTTTTTGCATACAACATTTCACATTTTCGGAGCATCCAAAAGCTTGATACCTTACCTCATTTCTAAAACTAGGTCTTACCCTAGGTAGGAACTCTAAGATTGGCCTTACCCACTAGCGGTTTAATAGTACCCCGTGTCTTTTTGCTTGAATTGTGTGCCTAAGTAGCGAGATGTATAACGATCCAAGTATGGTGGCAGGAGAGTTGGACACCGAGTCGACCACCAACTCATATCGAAGGTCGGGTACATCGTCCGGTCATCCATCAAGACAATGCGTAGCTATCCTAAGGGACTATGGGACCCAGCCTCAGCTTGGGCCCGTAGTTAGGTCTCATAGTCGTCAGACTGGAAACCAACTAAGTCGCCGGTTCGGCTCTAAGGATCATCAAGTTTGTATCACCCGAAGCACCCTAAATAGCAAAGGGATTAGGCTCGGTGCAGTCCTCCAACAAGTTGGAGTGCTGCCCCCATCCCGATGCTGGACGCAAGATAGGGTATGTGCTCTAAGTGGTGGTCAAGCCGATGATTTAAGCATAGGTGATCCTCCTATACCAATAGTTCCCTGTCGACCCAGTGGAGAACATTCTGCACGGGGTAGTGCTACAAGATCTTCTAGTGTTCGCAGCAACCGTAGGGCTGACCATGCTCCGCGTAGGGCCACTCAATTTAGTATTAGGCTGGTACCCAACCCTAGTGTGGCCTAGGTTCCTCTAGGGACGAACCAACCAGTGGTAGACAACCCTGTAGATCCAACTAGGATAGCTAAAGTTATTCTCCAAGCCATGGGAAATCCTAGCCTAGGGCATGCAACCAACTTCTCGGCCCAATCTAATCTAGGCCCCCCTCAACCTAGTCAAGCACAACCTGATTCGGGGATGGTCCTAAACCGACCTGCATTTGGGCCATCATACCAGTTTTATAACCCTCAACCTAGGGAACTCCTCCCATGGCACCGATATACCCCTCACTACACCAGCCAACTCCTCTATATCCGACTGGTCAACCTGCCACTTTAGGAAGTAACACTTGGGTATCATCCGCACAAGTAGATATGAAATACCAATCCTTAAAAGGACAAATGAAAATCATGCGTACCGCGTTTCAAAGATTGGGGTTCGATGATCCTGCTCTCACCGAGCCTTATGACGAGTCTTATTTGGATGGATTTGCTGACCTACCCATGAATTTCTTGCCGCAAGAATTTTGAAAGCGCTTTAGTGGTTGGACTCTCCAAAGACGTGAATTGACGTATGCAAAAAGGGGTATTTGATGTTTTAAAAAGACGATATAATTTAAAACATGCTAATACTCCAATTAAATGCTTTACCAGAGGACAACACATTTGGGGCCAAATTCGCCCATGCATTCCATATCACAGAAAACACAGGTTTTTTTATATTATATACTGGGAATGGAATAGTTCCAGGAGTTTAATCCCCTGTTACAGTTTACATTGACCAAATAATGCGATAAAACATCAAATAAGGCCAACTACCCTTGATTATGGCCTTAAGACCTATCCATTCGTTTCTTATAAAACAAGATGTACAAACATATAAAAAAAGGAGATAACATCGGATGGGATATCAGCCCATATACCTGAACCCTAACAGGGATGCTAATACTATGTCCTTGTCCCTTTTAGAAAAACAGGTCTCAAGCAGGTATCTCTGAGTACAAAATCTATTTCTTCTGTTTTCTCTTTCTTGTCTGTTTTCTCACTTTATCTCAATACTTGAACAACCTCTAAGATATGTTCTCTCAAAGAGTACTTATCTCTAGAAAAAAAAAGTGCGAACCTCGCTCTCCTATTCACCTGGCTTTTATTACACTCTTTAGATGATATCCCTCAATATCTTTTTGATAACTACAGAATATCAGCTTCACCGTTTATTTCTTAGTGATGCTTGTCTTCTTGCTCATCTTCACTATGGATCTTCATTCTACCTTTATCTTCTACGTGAATTCAAATTTGTGAGCTGACCGTCTAGTTCAAACAAACATATTTTATGGATTTGAATTTAAACTCAAAGCTTCACGCGAGTTCAAAACCGTGGGTAAATCTCTGAACCCCGATCTCATTCACGCGTAAATTTTGAATTTGTCCTTATTCTTTGTAGTCAACGCTTAACCTACGAGAGTTGTGGCAGTCCCTGTACTATTTTTTTGCATCAAATTTACGTGAAAAAAATCTTGTCGTGGACATACTATATCCGTGACAGTCTTTAATCCATGCAATCCAAAAAACCGAATGGCACCAAGCCTATGGGCGAAAACACTGTATTTTTTCCCATAGGCGCTGGGTAGGGGCTTCTTATGCCAATAAATTGCTTTAACACTTACAAAAGTACAAGAAAAACAAGTTCATATAAATATTATAAAGTCCAATAATTTTTTTTAAAAAGAAGCCATATGTCAACCTAATAATGTGAACATCGGATCGCCTTTTGGATGTAAATAAAATAAAATCTAAATGCCAACCAATACTGCGATCATTAGACCGACCTCCTCTACTGACCAAAACATATTAGGGGTCGGTTTGATGTTTACACTATTAGACTGTTTTCTAGACATCAAAAGAATTGGTCCAAAGACCAATCTGGTAATGCGGAAATCAGATTGCCCCTCCATTGACTAGCACATAAAAGGGCCGACCCGATGTACACACTATTAGACTAGCCTCTGGACTATGTTTTTTGACGTCGAAAGACCAGTCTAATGGTACGAACATCGGACCAACCCTTACTAATCAGTTGAGGAAGTCGGTCCGATGTTGGCACTATCAGACCAATCTCTAGACTTTATTTTATTGACATCTAGAAGGTGGTATGATAGTACGAACATTAGACCGACTATTAATATGCATTGATCAATATATGGAGATAGTCTGATGTTCACACTAGCCGACCAGCTGACGCAATTAAAATTACCGATCGCCATTATCCTGCAAAATATCCATATTTTAGAGAGAACAGAGGAGAAAATCTGTAAAAAGAAAGTACAGACATGGGGATCGGAGATCTCTACCACACACCATCAACAAGAAAAGAAGAACAAGAGCCCCACACACACACACTCTCTCTCTCTTAATATATATACACACAAACTTAACCTTTTTTTTATTCAACTAAAAATTTATCTCTATTTACAATGAAAGTGTTCCTTTTTATAAAGGATTCTGTACTTCACCAAAACTCCTCATCTCTTCCTTCGAGTGCCATATTCTTATTGTCTAAAGCCTTCTTATCATGTTGATCTTAAAAGTACGGGTTTTATTTATTAGACAAACCTATCAGCCTACAAAACTAACACCACCCAAGGGAAAAATGTACTTATCCTACGGATTCTTTTATAAGTAAGCAACCATTGTTCTTCACCTTCAACTGGTTCTTTATTAAACTTAAGTATATCACTCTCCCGACCATGAGGTTCCCAACCGAGAGCGTGCATATGGAACAAATTCTAAAAAATTGTGTCTGACTCACTACTGTCATCATAGTGTGTTGGACTTGGATTTTACGCTAAGCACTGGGTTACCTCCTCTACGTAACTCCTCAAATTTTTGATATGTATATCTCGAAGGTTCTGCTCTCGTTGGATCGGCTCATTCTGTTGTACGTAGAAGCTCTAAATTCGATGGGTTAATTTTTTTGCAGATAAAGTACTAGAAATATAAATTTTTGAAATACCTACCATAAGAACACAGATTTATGTGGTTCACCCCGAAATGGCTACATCCACGGGCATAACAAACTGAAATCCACTATACCAATGAAAGTTACATCAAATATTTTGGGACAAAGAGTTATCTCTCTATCATTGACAAAAAACTCAAGTCGATCAAATCCTTTTAAACCACTCTCCCTTCCTTTTTTTTACTTCTGACAGCCGTTATTGACAACACCAGATAGAGATGCGAGAGCAACGAGAAACTGATTTTCTCTCTAACTATAAGGGAACAACCCAAAATCTCTGTGGGAACCTCTTCTCTACAAGAAACACACCTTTCAATTTTTGAAAGTCTAAAAGATGGCACTGTCACAATGTTTCTCTCCATAAGAAGCTCTCTTCTCTAAGAGGAAATTGCATCTTATGCACAGAGGCTCGACCCCCTTTCTCTCTAGAGGAAACCACAATTCCTATATGGTGACCCAACTAGGGCACACATTCTCTATCTAAAAATAGCCCATTATATAGAGAAAAGAGACTCACTAAAAAGACTCACCAAATCCCGTACAATGCAAGTGTTCATTACTTCACCAAATCTCCTTATCTCCTCAGAGAAAATGAAAAGTCCTTATCTCTTCCTCTAAAGCCTTTCCTTCATGCTGGTCGTAAAAGTATGGGTTTTACATACGGAAAAAGTTTATATAGAGTTGAGACTCTAAACAATCAAATTAGAGCCCACCTCAAAACTTTTACTAGAAGAGGTTGTTTTGATTTCCAAATATCCTCAAATTGATCATCTTGATATCAAGATGCATGGATATGAAAAAAAATTAGATTTCAAATTTTGGAAATTGTGTCTCTTGTAACTCATTTTTAGACCGTCAATTTTCAAAACTTTCAAGTTTTTATAGATCTACTCGATATACACTATTTTTGAAGATTTAATTATATAATTAAAGATTGAAATATATTTTGAGGCTATCACAAAGATTTCGAGGATTGAAACCACATTTCTTGATACTATTTGAAGGTGGGCTTTACTTTGATTGTTTAGAGCCTAGGCTCTATACAAATTCCACCTTTATTAGACAAACCTAACAACCTACAAACTAACACCACCCCAAAAAAGACAAATGTACTTATCCGATGGACTCTTTTATAAGTAAGCAACCCTTAAGCATAGAAAGGATTTACTTTATGAGAACGGACTTTACCAAAGCAATCTAAAAAAACCCTTATTAATCCTATTTCAAAAAATTGACTGTAATAAAAGAAAAAAAAAAGAAAAAACACACTTATTAAAAATAGAGAAATAATTAACTCACCCAAGATTTGAGAATAAAATAATTAACTCACCCAAGATTTTGAGAATAATAAAAAAGCTTAATCCATCAGATCTTGATCTACATTATTTTCCCTGGTTGGAGAAAACTCGACCATAAATTTTAAAATACGGAAAGATGAAAGTTGTATTACTTCCTTCCTAGACCCGAATATTGTAAATACTGTCATAGGACCTATAGTCAACTGCATTAATCAAAACACAACGATTGTCTAGTAAAATTGAGAAACTTATGAGGAAGGGGTCATTGTATATCCATAGAAATCTTTTATGCTCAACCAACAACATACTAAGGAGGTATCTTCGAGATAAGTGCTTTTGATCACTAAGATAACTGCACTTGTCAATTCTTTTTTGAGTCCATCTTTTTTTTGTCAAGTATCTCCATAGGCTCGATCTCGTTTGGGTGGGTCGATATCTTGCTTATCCATCACTCAATTGATGAGAAAGTTAGATATACTTGCTATTTCAAGGCCAATTTTTTCTTTTTCATCTTGTTCTTCATCAAATATAAGACGTTCACAAAAAATAATGTAATATATGACATCAAGGAATGATGATTCAAATTGAAGATTTAAACCTACTTGTTCTTCACCTTTAACTAGTTCTTCATTAAACTTAGGTAGATCACTCTCCCGACCATGAGGCTCCTGACACAGAGTGTGCACATGGAATGTGTTCTCGAAAACAACATCCGGTTCACTACCGTCATTATATTATGTTGGGGTTGAATTTTGCGCTAAGCATTGGGTCAACTCTTCTACTTGCCTTCTCAAATTTTTGATCTCTATATCATAGAGGTCCTACTCTCGTTAGATCGGCTCATTCTTGGTATCTAGTCATAGACTATGTCTACGAGCCATGATGGCAATCGACGAACACTACGATCCACAATAATCGACTAACGCTCTGATACTATCTGACACAATTGAGATTATTGGCCACTAATAACTGACAAAATAACCATGTTTTAGAGAGAAAAAAAAACAGAGAAAAATCTGCAAGAAGAAGGTACATATGTGGGGATTCGAGAGAAAAAATCTACAAGAAGAAAGTATAGACTTGGGGATCCGAGATCTCTGCCATGTACCATCAATAGGAAAATAAGAAAAGAAAAACAAGAGCCAAGCTCTCTCTCTCTCTCTCTCTCTCTACAAAATAACTTCTTTTTATTCAACCAAATATTCATATCTTTTAACAATAACCAAAATTTCATATATGTTGACAATAACCAAAAGTTCTAACGCCAGGTAGTCAGAGGGACATGCCGCTCGTTTTAGGAGCTTCTTTAATTGGACTGGATAGCCATATGGCGGAAGCTTCATTGGATATCAAGGGCGGTGGAGGTTTATTGGAATGTGGAGGCGGTGAGGGTTCTTTGAAGTTTGAGGAAGGCATTGGCCTTAAGGAACCCTACCAAACTTCAGTCAAAACTATCACTCTCTGCAACTTTCTTTTAGGGGTGGCTTCATTGAAGGAGAGACAACAACAGTTTGTATTGATCCAATTTGTGCTTGCTATCCTCTCTGTGATGTATCCTCATTGGCATCGTAATGCTATTAGGAAGAATTGTGTGCATCATTGCTTAACGTTTGGCCTACTCTTGGTTGATTCTATGACTCTAATGGTGATTGACGACGAAGCGGAGAATGTGGCAGCAATGGAAGTGAATAGTACAGAGAAGTATGTTCTTTCTGATCCTAAGGATAGAGTTTCAATGCCTGCTGAAGCACTAGTGGCATTGGAAGGAACAAATTCATCACCGGCTGAGATGATGGAGAGTCAGATGGTTGAAGATGCCACCCCCTTGTCTGTTATCCGAGAGGAATGTCCCATGCTCATACATCTGTCCAAATTTGTTCCACGGTATTCGATAGTCTTTACTGAACCAGCTGAGAGTGCTCATTTCAAGGAGTCTTGTCATGTGATGGCTCAGTCAGTGGATGCAGAGAGAGTGGTAAGAGGTTTGGGGGAAGATAGTGGTATGGATTTTGACCTACCGATTAGGGTTGTCTTCAAGGAGCTGGTGCAGAAGATCAAGGAGGGTAATCTGGTGCCTTTTGGTGGCCAACCACAGGAGCTTGGTCAAACTACTGCTGTTGGCAACTTTGTCACGTCGGTGAAGGACAATGTTGCCAAGAAAAAGCGAGGAAAGAGCCTTTTTAAGGGTACCCGTTCATCGGCTTGTCTAATTGTTAAAGGGAAGCACTCTGCTGCGACTGGGGGGGTAATTCGGGAGATGGATGTCACTAATGTGCCCTCTTCTTCACCTGCTTTTGGTGAAGACTCTTTGGAGGAGGCGTTGATGCTTGAAGATCTTTATTTTTAGCCCAAGGAGGATGGTTTAGGTATCTCCATTCCTAATTTTATTAATGCTGTTATTTTCCTGGAATGTTAAGGGTCTTGGGGATCTCAAAAGGAGAAAATATGTTTTGTTTTTAGTAAGTATAGACCCACTGCCCTGATTTTGCAAGAAACCAAACTCCCGAGCCCTACTTTGTTTGGGATTAGGGAGGTATGGGGAATAGGGGCAGTAGATTTTGTGGGGATTGATTATGTAGGACAATCAAGGGGTATTTGGATTGTGTGGGACCCAACTATGTTGTTTTCCTTTTCAGTGGTTAAAAATGACTTCTTCATTCTAGTTGGTTTTGTGGGTCCACAGCCATGTTTGCAATGGGGTCTTATGAATGTATGTGGTCAATGGTTAAAAATGACTTCTTCATTCTAGTTGGTTTTGTGGGACCACAACCATGTTTGCAATGGGGTCTTATGAACGTATGTGGCCTGCAGAACTATGCTTAAAAATTGTGTATCATTTCGGTTATGTCTGAAACTATTTCTCAGTTTCAATTTCCTATCTATATTGGAGGAGATTTCAATTTCACAAGATGGCCTGAAGAGAATTTTAATCGGGGGGCGGGCAACTAGGACCTTTATGCATCTATTTAATAGATTCATTGAATCTATTTCTCCCATCGATTTACCAATACCAGGGGCAAAATACACTTGGGCTAATGGGAGCTATTCTGTGCTCTCTATGTCTAAAATTGATAGATTCTTAATGGCCCTTGAATGAAGTGATTGTTTTCCTCTTGCTTCGGTTAGAGCTCTTCCCACACTTTCTTCGGATCATACTCCGATATTTCTTACTTCTAAGGCTTGTCTGGGAGGCTCTAAACCATTTCGTTTGGAAATTGCTTGGCTTATAGGGAAGGAGTTTCAGGAGTTTATCAAAAGCACTTGGCAAAATTCGATTACAAGGGGGTCTCTTGACTTCCAACTCCATAAAAAGTTGCTTAATGTTAAGCATAAGCTTGTAGAGTAGAAAAAGGAGAAGCAATATTCTGTTAGGAAATATATTGATGAGGTGTTGGTTTCCATTGAATCCATTGACCATTCGGCGCAACAAAATGGTAATTGGTCTAATGAATTGGTGGAGAGAAGTAAAAAGCTTTATGAATTGCAGGAGCTTAGGAGGATGGAAGAGGTGTATTGGAAACAAAGGTCAAGGGTTAAGTGGCTTAAAGAAGGGGACTTGAACACGAAATTTTTTCATGTTATAGCAAATGCAAGAAGACGTCAAAATGATATATCGGGTTTGTCGATGGAGGTTGTCGATTTTGAGGATAATGAGAGTCTATCCAAAGCAGTTATTGACTATTTTCAACAGGCCTTCTCTTCGGAAGTGTCACATACCCTTACTTTAAGTTGGGTGGGCTTTAAAGTTATTCTTCCACATCTCATTGCCTTTTTGGATAGGGATGTTTCGATGGTGGAGTTAAAAAAGGCAGTTTTTGCCTTGCCTGGTGATAAGATACCTGGTCCATATGGTTTCCCTTTAATCTTTTTCCATAAATTTTGGGATCTGATTAGTGTGGAACTTCTGCAAATAGTTAAGGGATTTTTAAGTAGAGGTGAGCTTTTTAAGGTGGTTAACTCTACGTTTATTGCACTCATCCCTAAGAAATCAATAATTGCTACTTTGGAGGATATTCGACCTATTAGCCTTCTCACGAGTCTGTACAAAATTGTGGCTAAGATATAAGCAGAAAGAATTAAGGATGTTTTACCTGTAGTCATTTTAGGTCCTCAATCGGCATTTATTAAGGACAGGTTGATTTCTGATAGTGTATTGGTAGCCCAAGAGTGCATTCATTATCAAATCATTCAAGGAAGTCCTGTTGTGGTTATTAAATTGGATATGGAGAAGACTTATGATATGGTGGAATGGAAAGTGTTGTTAGAAATAATGAAGAATATGGGTTTTAGTGGTAAGTGGAGAAAACGGATCTGGGGATGTTTATCCTCAGCCCATTTCTCAATTTTGTTTAAAGGAAGTTCCATGGGGTTTTGTAAGGCTACCCATGGTTCACGATAAGGAGACCCGCTTTCCCCCTTCCTCTTCACTATCTATACAGAGTGATTCACTTTAATGCTTTCTAATGTGATGCAAAGTGGGCATTTTGCAGGCTTCCAGCTTCCTAATGAAAGTCGTTGTATCTCCTACTTTCAGTATGCAGATGATACTTTGCTGTTTTGTGAAGCACTCAGAGACCAAGTCTCTAATATTGTTATTTTTCTGAAGTATTGTGAAGTAGCATTGGGATTAAAGGTAAATTTTGGGAAAACAAGTATGGTAGGAGTTTGGGTGTAAGGTTGACTAATTCCCTATTATCTATTTGGGAATGCCTTTATTTGATGGGAGACTTCCCATTGCAGTATGGGATAAAATTCTACAGCGTATCCAAGTCAAGTTAGATCTATGGAAGTTTAAGTATTGGTCTTTTGGGGGGAGGATTACACTTGTTAAGGTATGTCTGACTAATTTGCCAATTTACCAAATGTCTCTCCTGCAGATTCCTACCTCGGCTGTTAAGAAAATTGAAAGCATGATGAGAAATTTTCTTTGGGGGTCTTTGGTAGAAAAGAAAAAGTTTCACCTTCTTCGTTGACATAGGGTATGTACACCTAAACAAGAAGGGGGCTTAGACATAAGGAAGGCTAAATTGGTCAATCATGTTCTTCTATGCAAGTGGTGGTGGAGGAGTTTGACTCTTAAAAACCATCTGTGGTATCAAGTGGTTGCCTCAAAGTATGGTACAGACAAATTTGGAATGTGGGTGGCTAATTTGAGAGGAGGTACAGGATTTTCGGCTTGTTGGAAGGCTATACAATCTTGTAGAGGTTCAAAGGGACATTAGGTGGTGTGTTAGCAATGGTGGGAAAATTTCCTTCTGGCACCACAAATGGGTTGGGGATTGCCCTCTAAAGTTACTTTTCCCACTCGTTTTTCAAAAGATAGTAATTCAGGATGCTAATATCTCAAATTGTGTGGTGCACAGGACTGATCACACTGTTTGGAATCTCAATGTCCCTTATAATAGGATTTCAAACTTATTGCTCTCTTAGTATTCTGATCTACTTGCGCTTTTGGAAGAGGTATACATTCCTCGGGATATCGATTCTATTGATGGGGTGGTTTGGAAAATTAACAAAAATGGGATTTACTTGGTCAAATCCATATATCACTTGCTGTTCAATGATAGAGTCAGATGGTCCATGCTGGTACTTGCCTGCTAGTGGAAGTGGCTTTTGTCTCTAAAAGTACAAGGCTTTTTGTGATTGGCGGCCCAAGATAGACTGCTTACTATAGACAACCTTATAGAGGGAAAATTTTAACTAATATTTGTTTGACGTGTGAGGAGGATGGAGAATCTGGAGACCATCTTTTCCTTCATTGTCCCTTTGCTTTACATATTTGGAGGTGGTTTTTTGAGAAGCCAGGAGTGGCTTTAGTCATGGTGTCGGTGATAGGGATCTTACAAGGCCTTACGGTTGCTCTCCCAAAAATTGGGTTAGTCGTGTGGTAAATTTCAAGAGGTGTCATCCTTTGGGAAATTTGGAAAGAGAGAAATAAGAGAGTTTTTAAGGGTGTTAGTATGCCTTTTGGAAAACTGTTGGCCATAATTCTACATGCTATATGGCTCTATCTTTCTGTTACTCCGCCAGCTGGTGTGTCCAAACTTAACTTCGATGGTAGTTCGAAAGGGAACCTAAGACAATCATGATTTGGAGGGGTGCTACGAGACTGGCTGGGTAATGTGATTTTTTCATATGCAGGGCCACTTAGGGTTAGGACTGCTAATTATGCTAAGCTATACACCCTCCTTTTGGGTTACGAATTATTGTGGAGAGGAAGCTAGGGACTGAATTCATCATTGAGGGTGATTCTTTTAATGTGATTTTGTGGTGCAAAAAGGAACAACTGCTTCCATGGGACTTCAAGACTTTATTGTTGCAGATTTTGGATCTCGCTTCCTCTCTTTCTATTTCTTTTGTTCATGTTTACAGGGAGGCTAATGTAGTGGCAGACTCTCTTGCCAAAGGAGGTTCCTCCCTTCCTTTTGTTTCTATTTCGGATTATGTAATTACATTTTAGTTCAACAAAGTTGTGGAATTTCTATCAAAAAAAAAAAAAAACTCCTTATCTCCAAAAAGAAAATGAAAGCTCCTTATCCCTCTAATGCCATGTCCTTATCCTCTAATGCCTTCTCTTCATGTTGAACTTAAAAGTTTGTCTTTTGGACAAACCTAACAACCTACAAAAGTAACACCACCCCAAAAGAGGAAAAATGTACATATCCTATAGACTCTTTTATAAATAAGCAACCCTTCCTAATATAAAAAATCCACTTTAAGAAAACTGACTTTATCAAAGCAACCTAAAAAAAACCGCATATTAATTATATTTCTAAAAATTGACTCTAATAAAAAATAAAAATAAAGAACATATTTATAAAAAATAGAGAAATAATTAAGTCTTCCAAAATTTGAGAATAATAAAAAATACTAAATCCACCTGATCTTGATTTGCATCATTCTTATCTAGTTGGAGAAAACTCGACATAGAGTTTGACAATGCGCTAAGATGAATTTTGTATTTGTTCCTTCTTCGACCCGAATTTTATAAAGACGATCCTGGGACGAAAACACAACAATGGTGCACTGAAATTGAGAAACCCTCGATGAATGGGTCATCATTGTATATCTATAGAAATCGTTTACGCTCAGCCTACAACATACTAAGGAAGCATCTTCAAGACACGTGCTTTCGATGACTGAACTAACTTCTTATTGATTCTCTTTTGAGTCCATCTTTTTTCTTTTCTTTTTCAAGTATCTCCATATGCTCGATCTCCTCTCGGCTTGAGTTGATATATTGCTTATCCATCACTCCATTGATGAGAAAGTTAGATATCATCGTTGCCTCAAGGTCAATTTCTTTCTTTTTATCTTGTTCTTCATTAAATATAGGACATTCATAAAAAATAGGGTAACATATGACATCAAGGAATGATGATTCCAATTGAAGATCCAAACCTAGTTGTTCGTCACCTTCAACTGGTTCTTCCTTAAACTTCATTAAACCTAGTTGTTTTTCACCCTTGAGGAATGGGTCATCATTGTGTATCTATAGAAATCGTTTATGCTCAGCTTACAACATACTAAAAGAGCATCTTCAAGATAAGTGCTTTCGATGAATGAACTAACTTCTTATCGATTATGCTTTGAGTCCTTTTTTCTTTCTTTTTTTAAGTATCGCCATATGCTCGATCTCCTCTGGGTTTGAGTTGATATCTTGCTTATTAATCGCTCCATTGAGGAGAAAATTAGATATCATTGTTGCCTCAACGTCAATTTCTTTCTTTCTATCTTGTTCTTCATCAAATATAGAACGTTCATAAAAACTAGGGTAACATATTATATCAAAGAATTATGATTCCAATTGAAGATCTAAACCTAGTTGTTCTTCATCTTTAACTGGTTCTTCATTAAACTTAAGTAGATCACTGTCCCGATCATGAGGATCCTGATGCAGAGCGTGTGCATGGAATAGATTCTCGAAAACAACGTCCAACTCACTATCGTCATTATAGTGTACTGGGGCTGGATTTTGCGCTAAGCATGGGGTAAGCTCATCTAATTGCCTTCTCAAATTTTTAGTCTCTATATCTTGGAGGTCCCGTTCTCCAGGAATCAACTCATTCTCGGAACCCGGCCATAGACCATGTCTCCAATCCATGATGGCCATCGATGAACAGTACGATTGACGCTCTGATACTACTTGATAGAATTGAAATTACTAGTCGCTAATAACTGGCAAAATAATTCCATTTTAGAGAAATAAAAAATGGAGAAGAAATACCTATCTAAAAGAAAGACCTATGTGATCTTTTGACGGGAAATACAATTTTTTTTTTTTTAATAATAATCACCCCTTATAATTTTGACAATAAGATCACTCACAGATGGTCTTATTACAAACAATAGAAATTCCAAAAATAGATAACACATCAATAAAATAAATCTCAACTACTTGACGTCATTCATACAACCTAATATTGTGCTTGAGAATATAAAATAAAAGAACAAACAAATAAAATAAAAGATGTCGGAGATTACCTCAACCAGGCTTTTTACACCGCACACCGAGTCACCACATCCAATAGCACTGGATCAGCGGTCCAGCTTCAATCTCGAATCGGGAAAGCTAATTTCGGCCAAACTAGGTAACCACCATTAAATCTCTACAAAATCCTAACTCCAAAATAATTAGGCTCAAACTCTAATTTTCTCAACCCTTAGATGAGATCATGAGAGAGAGAGAGTCTTTATCTTAGGGCGTTCCCCCAGAGTCTTTTTAAGAGAGAGAGAGTAGAAAGAGAAAATCAGAGAGTAGAGAGAGGAGGGCGTAGCCCTAGGGAAGAGAGAGAGAGTTAATGGGAGAGAGAGAGGTGTGCAGAGATGGGGGGAGATCACTTCTATTTATAATGAAATTTAGGTCGAGGGTTTCTTTAGGGTTTTCCATAGTTTGCCTCTTTCTAGAGATTGAATATGGACTGTTGATCAAGGTGACTTGTGGGATGAGAAATCTGAGTCATCTATTCCATAGATGGGCTATCAATATTATAGAAGGTGCATGAACCATTATCTCTCTTTCCTTAAACCATTTTTCCCATCAATATATTTAAATAAGTTAAATCTATTAAACTATCATGCATTCCATAAAATTGCATAATCCATCTCATATTTTCCATAAGAATATATCAATGACATCAAGTCAAGATATTCCTTCAATAATCAAGATAAGATATGGTCAATATTTCTTAATCAATATTTGACCATATGCTACAAGATATAGTTACCATATTTAATAAACTTGAAGACAAAGCAACAAGAGAAGGTATCCAAGGGTGGGGCGTGCCACCCATGTATGGCATGTGGGGCCCCACCTAATACCCACATGGTAGGCCCATGTGCACTATGGGCCCCATGTATTTTTTTAATAAATATTTTAAAACTAAACAAAATGAATTTTAAAATATTATAACATTGTGAATTAATAACTTCATTTTTATAAGTCCAAAAATAAGAAATAAATATCAAATAACTTAGAAAAATTCAAATAATAAATCTAAAGTAATAAAATGAAGACAATTAAATTAATATAATGGGAAGTGGATCTATATGGTTCAGAAATTCTATCAACGATCACGGGGTACTCCACCTTCAATTGTGGACTACAGATCACCCTTGTTTTATCAAACCAACTCAGTATTTTTCATGACCTGCAGTTCAAGCAGGGGCTCATTAGTGGGTCACCAAAGTCCGGCCGATAAGCCAAGGAGTCGCAATTCCAGTCTGTGGATTAGAGGTCCTCCCCTAAAGACGAGTCAAGGTCACCGTGACCCGATGCGACCACAGCTCAATGACGCATAGGGATATCTCTCGCACATGTATATGCTTCACCCAAATGTGGATATCTAGTTTTTCCCAACGATCTATCAATATGCATATCGTGTAATGAAACATGGATGAGGTTTTTTCCCCCGTCTTAGTAGGCCTACCATCACACACAAGGGTCACACTGTTCCTCGGCTCTCTCATTTAGCCATAAGCTCTGGCCTCATCAAGGGCTAGCACAAAACCTTTCTTGGTTAATTCTTTATGCTCAGGTACCTTAAGTTTTCCAATCGTCCGGTATAAGCAAACATCATTTGCTTAGTATGGTCCTCGAGGGACCACACACCCACTGAGTTTATGTTTCACTATAATGAAAGTATTTCAATACACACTCATAAGGCCTTTGAAGGCCACATAAACCCAACATCTCCCACTTGACATTTGAAGGCCTTACATTCTCTCTTCCTCACTGTCTCTCATCCCCATCTCTCTCACATGTCTTACAAAAACATTAGGGACAACTCCCTTAGTCAGAGGGTCTGCAATCATCAAATTTGTAGATATGTAACTGAGGCTCCTTAGAGAGACAAATAACCGCAGTGTTGTCGCAAAACATTCGCACTGTGTCACAACGTACAAGATAAAAAATTAAGTTGATTAAAAAATTTCTTAATCCACACGACCTCCTTGGCTGCTAGACAACATGCCACAATATCTTGTTTCTTTGACTTCCAAGAAACCGCACCCCCTCCAAGCATAAACACATGCCCAAATGTAGATTTCGCATCATCTGGATCCGCGAGATAGTTTGCATCTGAATATCCTGCTATTGTTATTTCAGTTCCCCCCTTATATGTGAACACATAGTTCATGGTCCCCTTTAAATATCTGAGAATTCTTTTTACAGCTTTCCAATGCTCATCTCCTGGATTACTTTGGAAACGGCTTACCAGGCTTATGACAAAGGACAAGTCATGCCTTGTTCCCGTCATGACATACATAAGGAACCCAAATGCGTTCATGTATGACACTCTCTCCATGACTCTTATATCCATGTCTTCGGTAGGACACATTTTATTACTAAGCTTCGTCTTTTTGTCAATTGGGGTTGACATGGGCTTACACATATCCATATCAACTTTTCCAGTATCATCTTACAGTAGGTTGCTTGGGAAAGTTGGTTAGTCTTCTCTCTCCTGTTTCTTATTATCTTGATGCCCAACACATATGAAGCTTCTCCAAGATCCTTCATATCGAAGTGTTGTGCAAAGAAATTTTTCATCTCTACTACTAGGGCAATTGAGCTACTAACAATTAACATATCATCCACATATAACGATATAAAGACCACATCACTCCCACTGACCTTTGATAAACGCAATAATCCTCATTATTTGTAGAGAACCCTGCAAGAGCAAGGGTCTCCTGGAATTTTGTATACCACTGTCTCGATACTTGTTTTAGGCCATAAAGGTATTTATTAAGTTTGCAGACTAGGTTCTCTTTTCCTTTCTCCTCAAATCCCTCAAGTTGGGTCATGTAAATTTTTTCTTCTAAATCTTCATTTAGAAAGGCTGTTTTGACATCTATTTGATGAACCTCAAAGTCAAAATGGGCTGTTATAACAATAAGGATTCAGATGGATGAAAATTTGGCAACAGAGGAAAAAGTTTCCTCATAATCATTCCCTTCTTTTTAGGTGAAACCCTTTGCAACCAACTTAGCTTTGTATTTTTTTATTTTCCCTTAAGAGTTCAACTTTTTCTTGAAAATCTACTTACAACCAATGGCCTTACGTTTTTCAAGTAGGGGTACTAATTCATATACACGGTTTTGGTTAATAGAAGCATACTCATCTTTCATGGCTTCTACCCAGTATTCCCTTTCAGGACAGGTTAAGGCTTCACAGTGAGTTCTAGGTTCTGAATCTGGATCTTCCCCAACCTTATCAAAATGTTCTCCAAGGTAGACAAAATGTTCTAGGTAAAAAGGTGGTTTACTGACTCGGTTACTTCGTCTTGGTTCAAGTAAAGGTTCACTTTCTTTAGGGAGTTCAGAAACAGGTTGGGTAGGTTCACTTTCTTTAGGGAGTTCAGAAACAGGTTGGGTAGGTTCACTTTCTTTAGGGAGTTCAGAAACAGGTTGGTTTAGAAGTTTTAGGTTCAGAGTCTCGAACTACATCCTTGTTTTTGGCCTCCTCATAAAAGCTGGCTTGTTTTCTATTCACCCTTGCTTTAAGGAACTCTTCCTTAAAGAAGTGAGCATTGCGGCTTTCAATAACCGTACCAGTTTCAAGGTTGTAGAATCGATACCCCTTACCATGATCTGGGTAACCAATGAAAATAAATTTGACAGTTTTGGGTGCCAAGTTGGTTTTATTTTGATGTGGGATAAGGACATGGGCTGAGCAACCCTAAACTTTCAAGTGTTCAAGAGAGGGAGTACGCCTGTGAAGATTTCGTGAGGAGTAAGTGGGGTAGCTTTTGTGGGAGTCTAGTTATGGATGTGACATGCCGTTAATAAGGCTTCTCCCCAAAACTCCAATGAGATATTTGCATGCCCTATCATACTCCTTACTATTTCCACTAAGGTCTTATTTCTTCTCTCAGCTACACCATTTTGTTCACGAGTATTAGGCATGGTGTACTGATGGATGATCTCATTTTTAATGCACAATTCTTTGAAAAGGTCAGATGAATATTCCCCCCCTCTATTGGTTCTAAGGACTTTAATTTTTAGGTTGGTTTGATTCTCTGCTTGGGCCTTATATTCTTTGAATTTTTCTAGGGCTTCTGATTTTGCATGAATAAGGTAGACATGGCCATATCGCCAGTAGTCATCTATAAAAGATATAAAATATCTTTTTCCACTTTTGGTGGACACATTCATAGGTTCACATATGTCAATATGAATGATTTTCAATACGCTAATAGCTCTTTTTGCCCTGGTGATATTTTTTCTTATTAGTTTTTCTTGTACACAAGACTCGCATACTTTTGATAAATCTCCCTTATAATTTTGAAGAATCTCGTCCCTTTGTAATCTTTCCATTCGTTTGATATTAATGTGTCCTAACCTCATATGCTATAGGGTAGCATTTAATTCATTTGGGGACAAGACATAAGCAACGTTCTCTTTTATTTCAACAGTAATTAGCCCGTCTATAAGTCGTCCAGTCATGATCACATTTTTCCCCTTCTTGACCATCACTTTCTCCTCAATGAAAGTGGTTATGAATCCAGCCATAGACATCTTAGGAACCAAAACCAAGCACTTCCTCATATCAGGAGCATAAAATGCTTGTTTTAAGATCAAGGTGCTCCAACTCTTCAGTCTCAGCTCAAACTCTCTAACTCCAAGTACATCAGTCTTCTAATTTCCTCCCATATAAATATGCTCTTGTCTTGACCCAATGCGAGTGAAAGAACGGTAACCTTCCTTGGTGTTTGTTACATGAGCTGTAACCCTCGAGTCAAGATACCAAGAAGCTCCCTTGGGGTCAGCTAGCATGGACTCGAAAACCACACATGTTAATTCCTTGTTAGTTCCACCAGATTTGTTGAACCGACAACTATTGGCTATGTGGCCCACCTTCTTGCAAATAAAACAAGTTCGAGTCTCTCTCTTTGCTCCCTTATTTTC
>NW_006500125.1:911420-934041 GCF_000471905.2 Amborella trichopoda | reverse complement strand
ACCATATGCACAGCATCCCTTGGGTTTGTCTTGAACTCCTTCTTTCTTCGTCAAATTTGATGGTCGTGATGAGTTCCTCCAATTTTGGTGCCTTTCTTCTAACAGAGATGGTAGATATGAAAGTCTCCCATGAATTAGGAAGAGAATTCATTAAATGAATCAGTTGTATAGATTCATTGGGCTTCATGTCTGTATCTTCCAATTCTCTGACTAACGCATGAAACTCATGCACATGATCTACAAACTTGGTACCTTCTACCATTTTTAAATCATTGTACCTTCTCATAGCCATAGTTTGCTTTATGAGAGAGGGTTCAACATACTATCTTTCAAGCTGATCAAAAATCTCACTTGCAGTATAGATTGACTCGTACTCAGAAGCATACGAGTCAGTCATGGCACATAAAAGAATGTGCTTATCTCAAGTTCTTCCTCTTCCAATTGGCGCTCATCTATGATTATTTAACATGAGTCGTCAGTTGGACAACGAGGTCGGTCCTCAAAGAGTACCTCATGCAAGTTTTTTTCATAGACACAAATTTGATTTTTCTTTTCCATGAAGCAAAGTTGGTCTTATCGAACATTTCGGTTTTTAGGATCTCAAAGATGAAGGTACGAGCAGCCATTATATTTTCATTCTCAAGCAAAAATAAAAAAAGACTCCTAATGGCAATCAAGTAAAACTAGCTCTGATACCAATGAAATAAAGATCTATGTGATCTTTTGCCGGGAAATACAATTTTTTTTTTTTTTAATAATAATCACCCCTTATAATTTTGACAATAAGATCACTCACATATGGTCTTATTACAAACAATAGAAATTCCAAAAATAAATAACACATCAATAAAATAAATCTCAACTACTTGATGCCATTCATACAACTTAATACTGTGCTTGAGAATATAAAATAAAAGAACAAACAAATAAAATAAAAGATGTCGGAGATTACTTCAACCGGGCTTTTTACACCCCACACCGAGTCACCACATCCAATGGAGCGGGATCAGCGGTCTAGCTTCAATCTCGAACCTGGAAAGCTAATTTCGACCAAACTAGGTAACCACCCTGAAATCTCTACAAAATCCTAACTCCAAAATAATTAGGTTCAAACCCTAATTTTTCCAACCCTTACATTAGATCATGAGAGAGAGAGTCTCTATGTTGGGGCGTGCTCCCTAGGAAAGAGAGTAGAAAGAGAAAATCAGAGAGTAGAGAGAGGAGGGCGTAGCCCCTAGGGAAGAGAGAGAGAGTTAATGGGAGAGGGAGAGGTGTGCAGAGATGGGGGGAGATCACTTCTATTTATAATGAAATTTAGGTCGAGGGTTTCTTTAAGGTTTTCCATAGTTTGCCTCTTTCTAGAGATTGAATATAGACTGTTGATCAAGGTGACTTGTGGGATGAGAAATCTGAGTCATCCATTCCATAGATGGGCCATCAATATTATAGAAGGTGCATGAACCATTATCTCTCTTTCCTTAAACCATTTTTCCCATCAATATATTTAAATAAGTTAAATCTATTAAAATATCATGCATTCCATAAAATTGCATAATCTATCTCATATTTTTCATAAAAATATTTCAATAATATCAAGTCAAGATATTCCTTCAATAATCAAGATAAGATATGGTCAATATTTCCTAATCAATATTTGACCATATGCTACAAGATATAGTTACCATATTTAATAAACTTGAAGACAAAGCAACAATAGAAGGTATCCAAGGGTGGGGCGTGCCACGCATGTATGGCATGTGGGGCCCCACCTAATACCCACATGGGGGGCCCATGTGCACTATGGGCCCCCATGTATTTTTTTAATAAATATTTTAAAATTAAACAAAATGAATTTTAAAACATTATAACTTTATAAATTAATAATTTCATTTTATAAGTCCAAAAATAATAAATAAAATATCAAATGACTTATAAAATTTCAAATAATAAATCTGAAATAATAAAATGAACACAATTAAATTAATATAATGGGAAGTGGATCTATATGGTTAAAAAATTCGATCAACGATCACGGGGTACTCCACCTTCAACTGCGGACTCAGACTACACTTGCTTTATCAAACCGATTCAGTATTTCCCATGACCCATAGTCTAAGCAGGGGCTCATTAGCGGGTCACCAAAGTGGCCGATAAGCCAAAGAGTCGCAATTCTAGTATGTAGATTAGAGATCTTTCCCTAGAGACGAGTCAATGTCACCACGACCTGATGCGACCACAACTCTATGGCGCATAAGGGTATATCTGGCACATGCATATGCTTCACCCAAAGGTGGATATCTGGCTTTCTCGAACGATCTATCAATATGCATGCCGTGTGATGGAACATGGATGAGGTTTTGGGCCCGGTCTCAGTAGGCCTACCATCACACAAGCGTCACATAGTCCTTCGGCTCTCTCACCTAGGCATAAGCTCCGACCTCATCAAGAGCTAATACAAAACCCTTATCGGTTAATTCTTTATGCCCAGGTACCTTGGGTTTTCCAACTGTCTGGCCTAGATCGATAAACACAGTCTAGTAGGAGAAAACATCATTTGCTTAGTATGGTCCTCGAGGGACCACAGTCCCATTAAGTTTATGTTTTACTATAACGAAAGTATTTCAATAGCACTCATAAGGTCTTTAAAGGCCACATAAACCCAACGGTCTCCAATCCATGATGGCCATCGATGAACACTATAACTGACGCTCTGATACTACTTGATACAATTGAAATTACTAGCCGCTAATAACTGGCAAAATAATTCCTTTTAGAGAAATAAAAAATGGAGAAGAAATCTCCAAGAAAAAAACGAGGGGAAAGTGCCAAGCTCCCCCTCTCTCTCCCCAAAATAACTTTTTTGTATTCAACCAAAACTCATCTATGTTTACAATACAAGCGCCCCTTTTTACAAAGGATTCTATACTTCAACAAAACTTTATATCTCCTAATAGGAAAACTCAAACTCAAACTCATCATCTGTTGCTTCTGATGCCATGTCCTTATCCTCTAAAGCCTTCTCTTCATGTTGATCTTAAAAGTACGGGTTTTATCTATTAGGCAAACCTAACTACCTACAAAACTAACACCACACCAAAAAATGACAACTGTACGTATCCTACAGACCGTTTTATAAGTAAGCAACCTTTACTAGTAGAAATAATCCACGTAGAGAAAACATGCTTTATCAAAGCAATCTAAAAACCTTGATATTAATCTTATTTCTAAAAATTAACTCGAATAAAATAACTATAAAAAATGAAAAAACACATTCATAAAAAATAGAAAAATAATGAAGTTTCAAAAATTTTGAGAATAATAAAAAATACCGAATCCATATGATCTTAATCTGTATCATTTTCTCTTGGTTGGAAAAAACTCGACATCGACTTTTAAAATGCGATAAGATGAAATTTGTATTAGTTCCTTCTTCGACTTAAATATTGTAAACAAGATCATGGTACCCAAGGTTACTGCACTAATCAAAATAAAACGATTATACATTAAAATTGAGAAAACCTCGAGGAGAGCGTCATTATATATGCATAGAAATTGTTTATGCTCAGCCCTACATACTAGAGGAGCATCTTCAAGATAAGTGCTTTTAATAACTGAACTAACTTCACTTATCAATTCTCCTTTGAGTCCATCCTTTTTTAGTATCTTCATAGGCTCCATCTCCTATGGGTTTGGGTCGATATATTGCTTATCCATCACTCCATTGATGAGAAAGTTAGATACCCTCACTGCCGCAAGGCCAATTCATCAAATATAAGACGTTCCTAAAAAATAGGGTAATATATGACATTAGGGAATGATGATTCCAATTGAAGATCCAAACTTACTTGTTCTTCACCTTAAATTGGTGCTTCATGAAACTTAGGTAGATCACTATCCCGACCAGGAGGCTCTCATTGCAGAGCGTGCGCATGGAACAGTTTCTCGAAAACAATGTCCGACTCACTACTGTCATTATAGTGTGTCGATGATCGATTTTGTGTTAATCTCTGGGTCAACTCCTCTACTTGCTTTCTCAAATTAGTGATATTTATATCTCGGAGGTCCTGTTCTCGCTAGATCGGATGATTCCCTGTATCCGACCATAGACTATGTCTACTTGCCATGATACCTATCGACGAACACTACGATCTACAAGAATGAACTGATACTTTGATAACACCTTACACTATTGAGATTACCGGCCACCAATAGCCGGTAAAATAACCGCTTTTAAAAGAGGAAAATAAAAAAAGGATAAGAAATATGTAAGAAGATGACACAGACATAGGGATCCGAGAGCACGGCCACATATCATCAACAAGAAAAGACGAAAAGAAAAACAATACCCAAACTCGCTCTCTCTACAAGATAACTTTTTTTTTTATTCAACCAAAAATTCATCTCTATTTACAATGCACGCCTTCTTTTGTTTTGTACTTCATCAAAACTCCTTATCTCCTAATAACAAACGAAACTCCTTTTCTCTTCCTAAACATATGAAAATCTTGAAAATGAATGGTCTAGATAATGTGTTGCAAGATGCATTATTTCTTGGCTGAAAATTCTTTTTTTTTTTTTTTAATATTATTCATATTCAAACATCTCGATGTCAAGATAATAAATTCGAAGGTTTTCAACATTAAAATAACCTTTTTCGATGGATTTTTGAGGTGTATCTTTAATTCTACATTTTAAGGCTGGAACCTTATATATACTTTTTTCATATATAAAATTATATAATCTATTAATAACTAAGTTGGATCTGGATTGGATCTAAGTTACCTGGATCCAATCCAAGTTACTATTTGCATCCATATCTGAACCGTCGAATCAAAATATTGCATCCATACATGGATTTGAATAGAATATGAAATCCGAGTTTCGGACCCAAACTGGGTAAATTCTCAGCCCCAACGACTTTGTTGTGCACGCTAGTGAAATGCAAATCGTCTGGATGGGGACTCAAAGCCAACTTCGTAAGGTGTTTTAAAATATTGGACACAGAAATAAGGGGTATAAAAGTTGATCACTTGAAGGTTATTGTGGTTTATAGTTGAAATTATATGACTACCAAGGCAGCCCACTGTTCTGCCATGCTATCCAGATGTAGGTTAAACAATCGAGATTTATAGCCCACTGCCCAATAACCTCTGTTTGTGTGGATCACAATATTACGCCACTCCAATTTTCTTTGTAGATCTCTTCATCAGCTTCACTCTAGTGCTTTTAAACAATACGATTATTGGATTTTCATGATCATTTAGTCCAGTAGTTGAATGACTCAGTAGTGTTTGATGTGAGATGATAGTATATTGCCTTGGGAAATAGGCATTCCAGGGGCTATTGCATAGCCGACTCATATGATTCTCGCATGGTAGGCATCTACTCCTTGAAAGCTTCAGTCGTTATCGCACAGGCACCCCTTCAGAATATTCACACCAACACCGAGTTCCTCTTATCTCCTCCTGAAGTTTTCTATCAAATGGTACATTCAATACCTCAGATAACAGTTTGACAACATATGTTGGAGTGCTTGCTGCAGCCCTTTCTAATGATCAGATACAATTGTCAAAGGACGCAAATTTGGCCCTTGATAGAACAAATCTTGTGGAATGCCGTTAAACCATAGCCAGCTTTTTGTAGTACTTTTCTCTACCATGAAAAATGTAATCGGGAAAATGCCACCATCAACATCCATGCCAATAGTGCACGACAAGATCCCCAGGTATCTTCCCTTAAAAGAGGCACCGTCTAAGCCTATGAGTGACCTACATTCGTAGGCGGATCCCTAGAGGTATTAGTGGAAGCAAAGAAATTGAAAATTAGATTTGTCCTTAGAATCTGTCTGTATATAGCCTACAGTTTGGAGATCGGTGAGTTGTAGTTTCTCCAAATATAAAGATAGCTTGGTATATGACTTCTCATGTGACCACAATATCTTTTCCATTGCAATTTCTTTGCCCTGCGAAGCTTGCATGCATGATAATGAGACACCAAGCTCACATAATATAATTTATAATATCTTCGGACGTCGGATCGATTTGATCATTTAATAGAGCTCTAATCTTTTTTGCTACCCGGGCTTCGTGCCAATGGCTGGCTGATGGGTCTCCGCATTTGTGGTCGTTCTCAACTTTCTCACTTCAAAGAAATTTGTGGAACTAAACCTGGAGCACCACACCTGCCATGTGTGCGTATCTCTAATACATATTGCAACTACAATCCTAATCATTTACTTCATAAAAAAATTGTGATATATGGCATAAATTTGTCGGTGGTTCGGTTTCGCTAGAAGGATCGAGAGAGGGAGAGAGAAGAGTTTTGACATTCATGTGTTCATCAGAACACATAAGCATTATCTTGACCCAACCATTGAAGTTGGTCATTTCCAATGCAAGATTTCATCAAAACATAAAATTCCATTTATCCATCTAAACATACAATGCCATTTGCATTCATGTATTCATCAAAAGGTACAAGCACCATTTTCATCCAGGCATATAACAATAGAAAACAGAGAAAATCAACAACCATAGTATTTTCCATTCAAGTAACTGACTGAATATACTACCCCAATATTAAGGTCTACAACATCTACATGGCACCATAATGGCCCAAGCATTATCAAAAGGAAAGTACAGTCGACGAAAAGCAACAAAACAACCATAGAAGAACAACAATGAATTAATGGGATCTTAATAATTCGAGTTTGATGAGAAGTCAGAAGAATCATCTGGGGTGTTGTGGACTCCCACTACTGGATGGCAATCAGTGAAGCACGCAATCGACTGGGCCCGGGCTTGAATTGCATGGAGAGAGGGTTATCTCCAGCTCTCTAGAGTATTCGAACCACATCAGTGTTTGGGGGAAGATGGTAGCGGATGTCTATATAATGGGTCCGACCAAGTGAATAAATAGTTGTTCCCTCCTCAAGTATCACTTTGCATTTTCCGGCATAAGAATAACATGTTTCTGGGTTTTCCCCACAGATTTTCTAAGTTCCATAATGCGTTTAGCCCTTCACATTTTTACTATTAGTATTGCTGCTAGATGCCACGATAGAATAAAAATCCTCAAAGGAAGAAACAAAGGACTTGGTGCTTTTGGAAAAGGCCTCAAGCATTAGGCAAATAATCGCTAAACAAATAGACAAATGTGTAGTTTGATACAATTAAGCCACTGTTTGGTGACAAAAATATTCAGCAAAACAAATAAGAAATAAAAGAAAACATTGAACCATTTGCTAAACCAGAATAGGTAACAAATATTCATCCATAACACCAAAACGGATTAACTAACTACAACATCGATAACACCAAAACGGATGAACTAACTACAAAATCAACCGTAAAACAGAAAACAATACTCACCGAAGAAATAAATAAATAAAAATAAACAAAACATAAGCGGTAATAGCTAGGGTTTAATTTGATGACCATACCCTGAATAACTCCAACACAGCAAAAGCAAAAATATTAATCGATACCGATAAGTAGCATATGCAATGTAAGAACAATTTCAACGGAAGGGAAAAAAAAAAGGAGGGGGGGGGGGAAGGGAGGGAGAGATTGAGAAACCCAATTGAAACTCTATTATTATAAAAACAAATTTCAAGAACAATCTAAATTCATGCTTTCATATGTCAAATTAAATGCATTAAAAAATAAAAAGAAAACAACAATAAAAAACAAAAGAAAACAAAAGATAGAAAAAACACATGTACCCATCAACCCAAAATCCTTCACTAATTCACCCTAATAAAAAAAGAGAAATTAGTCTGCATACCATAAAAGATACAATATTTAACATATTGTCTAATTGTAACTATTCCAACTCAAGACAATGTGTCGTTTTATGAGTATTTTGATATTATATCATAAGATATGGGTAAAGTCCTAAATTATTCATCTCTTGTGGGCAATTATTAGGTAAATCTCCCTAAGAAAGCACCAAAATCAAAACCTTTTTTCTCATCAATCAAAAGATCCAACAAAAACAAACAATAGCAAAAATTAAATCTTGCATAATATGGAGTCCTAGCGCAACACAAACTTGGGAGGGTTTGAGGATAGAGAGTTAGGGGGTAGAGAGAGGGGGAGAGAGAGAGAGGGATGTGAGGAGTGGAAGAGGAGTTTAAAAAACACTTTTGAACAACCATTGTATCAGAAATACCATTTTTTATCTTCCAAGTTATCTCCCTTAGAACTCTTTGTACAGAGTTGCTCCTCTTCAAAAGGCCTAAGGCCTCTGATAGTTTTCCTTCACACTTGAAAGGTCCTTGATATTCAAGCTCTTGATCTGAATGATCTATCCAAAATTGAGATGCTTTGCTGACCTGCCCATCTGATCCCAAATTCCATATTCATCTCGTCCAAATTTCATTTTTAGCGGCTTTGCATATTAGCAGTTTATTGTCGAGAGCTGACCCATGTCTGCTAATCAATCCAGGTCATAGGAGTTGCAGAACAAGTTCTACAGAATAAGGAAGAATCGACTAACTTTGGCCAGTATCAGGACAAAAAGATTCGAACCCAAATCATGGGAAACCAAGGTATTGGAGATAAAACAGCTAGCGCTAGGAACCATACAAAGTGGGTCTCCAATGGTTGCTAGGAGATAATCTGGTAAAACTAAAGCTTAACACAGACATAAGCTAGGCAATGGACTTTCTGCCCAAAACCCACACAATGAGAGAGAGAGTTCCACCAAATGCTAAACTAAAACCGGTACTTTAGTCATAAGCAACCCATCTACATTCTCATAAACCACAATTATCACATCTGAACACTTTTCATGGTTAACAACAGTGTTTAACAAGCCGAAGTAGGGTCATTGACAATGAATCGGTGCCCCCCCAAAACATCAGTCCGAGCACAAAGCAAACCCCCAAAAACTAACAAAGAACTCAAATACCAAAAATTCAACAAAACACCATGTTCTTTTCTCCGTGCATTAGTAGGAGGTGATGCTGTACGTGGAATTAAAGGGATGAGAAAGAGGCTCGAATCACTCTTAGGATGTCAGTGAGAGTGACAAGACCAAGTAGCAGCCCATTATCATCCACAACCCACACCCTGTGGACATGGTGATCCACTGCCTTACCCATCACTTCGCCGAGGCTCGACCCCATGCCACATGTTATGAGGGGCCTTGGGGTTTTGACTGGTTCAGTTCTCGTTCCGATGCTTACCTTGTTCATGAAGTCGATGACAGGGAGTGAGAGCCATGTTTTCAGTGAAGAGCTCGGGCACCCCCTCAAATCAGTGGCTGAGAATGTCTCCACAAGCTTTTTACCTTTCCCCTGAGAAAGCATGAGGCAAACCAAATTCAATTCGTTTCCCAAACAAGTTTCACTTCATCAGAAACAAGGAAACAAATGCACGCCTTGCAGTATCTTGAGTCGTGTGCAAGCTATGTCTGTTTGACATCCTTATTTTAATCAATCTAGAATCATGAAAGATGAGATAGATCGGTCCTCGTGGAGGAGCAAAATGAGCACCCTGTTTTAGCTAGTATATTAGCAACCCATTTATTTTGCATCCTACGTAAATGATGCACATCCATAGAAACTTTAAATTTTTATACAAAAGATAACCCTCGAACTACAAGTGGTAGCGAAGATAGAACTGAAGATTCATCCTCAACCCGAAATCTTGACATGCATGGTAACATATTATATCATGTATTTATAGCTACCCAACACCTGTACATAAAATATGGTATTGTAACTAAAACATGAAACTATAAAAAAATGTTTAGGAGAATGGACCTCCTGGCTTGTGCTTCACTTCAATGGAAGTCATGTCAAAAGAATTATGTCCCAATTTGTAAGTAATATTTGGAGGTGCTTTAAATAATTATCCTTGAAATATATAAATAGAGGTAATTTGAAGAACTGAAATGATTGGGGTCAGCACAATTGGTTACAAGATAATAGCTTAACTTAGAGGGAGACAGAGATAAAGTCACCTTCAAATTTTATTACCATCTTTGTATTTGGGCGTCCCTCTTTGTATAGGTGCTTCCTAGTTAAATTCATGTGATCTGGTTATTGCCCAAGGTACTAGCAGGTCAGAAAGGTATTCTTTCCCTCAGTGGCTGTATTATGCCTGTTATTCTAGGTTAGCAGGTAAATGAATCTAACATAGTCCATCTCGAACATACCCAAGGAAACTCAAAACCTCATAGAGGAACCACAGAATATATTTTCTCCTAAAATTGTGGGGCTGGATTCCATTGAGTCCTCTGAAGAATGTGCGTAAGCCTAAGAATCAGAGTTGTCTAGGCATCATGACATATTTATGATGAACAAATGCTCCTATCAAAATAAAAATGCAAATTGGAATCCAAAAGGGAGAGCTAGTGGTGTGAAGTGGTAAAGGACAACTCATGCAAGGGAGCTTGAGGAGAAAAGTGTCCCAACATATTAGTGGCCTGGAGGCCATCAGAAGCTATATTGGAGGTGACGAAGACAAGATTCAAGCAGCATTAGGAAATAGGGGGAACCACCACCCATCATACAAATGCGTGTCTAGATACCCTTTGTTTCAATTCAGAAATATATCAAGAAAATGCAGCAACCTTGATATGAGAAAAACACATCGGATCAGTAGATGCTAAACTGCAATACATTCAATTTTCAGTCATATTCGATGATGACTAGAGAGCAAATAATACTATTAAAGAACATGTAAAATTACAATCATTGAATTTCACTTGAAGAAAATTTTCAATTGGTGGGGGAGATACCATGATAACCTTGTGGTCTTCCACTGGATCCTCAATGACGGGTACAGCACTCAAGGAACTACTTCTCATCCATCTAAGAACTTCTCTAACTGCCATATGCTTGGGAACAGCAAATACGTTCTCCTGAATCGCACCCAATTCACCAACACTGAGTGATGTAATCTTCTCTAGTTCTGAATCGTGTTCTCTTAAGAAACTCAAAACATCCATTTGTGAAAGCATTCGATAACCAGGTGAAGACTCTGCAAGTTCAAGTCCAGTAACATGATCCATGTGACCATCCATTGGAACTAAGGCCCTGTGGATGCCTTTGCTGAAGGCTTCCATGCAATCCAAAATACTGCATGAGAAAGAAAAAAACATGGAGGACAAATCTTTTAACTAAAGATGAAAGAGATCTCAATAATGGCTATAACTTTACTGACTTCTAGGTGGACTTTTGAACTTGGCATATTATCAAGAGTTACTCCCACCATGCATCAAATGAGAACCAAGACAATTTTACTTCTTTAAAAATAAAGAATGCATTTTTCACTAATTGATTTGAACACAATGTTTAAAGTATTGTTTGCAAGAAAAGGAAGCCAAGGCACAATCAGTGATAGAAAAGAATACAATGAATTTTTCTATTCACAGTAATGAAACAAAAACTTCTGAGTCTCCTGAAGAGAGAAAAATATCAGCTGGAAGTAATTTTCAGGTTGAAAGTGATGCACTTGGACATAAGACATTATGCACGTTTAGCTCCTTGGAGAACATTTCAAAACCCCCTCTTATCACTCCAGCAGTTTGTCCATTTAACTGATAAGGCAATCCTTAATTGGATTATATAAACTAGCTTTCACAATATACTTGAATACAATGACTGTGACCATGTTCCTAACTATACGCAGCCTAAAAAGGTTGTAAAGGGCCCTAATTCCAAGATCCTACTATTATAGGCTCATGGTTTATCTAGAGATGACGGACAAGTCACTTTGGTTAGTATCTGTTATTCCAGAAGAGATGCACAGGTACAGGTCTCCTATTTTATTTGTCAATAAAAAATTTAGAATGCCAAATACATGAAGCTTGCAGTAAACAACCCAGAAGAAGTTGAATATCTTCTTGGACAAGAAATTACATTATCTCCTAAAAGCCTTCACTTTCAACACCATCCAAAAAGATAGACAGAACCTGATAAACAATACCATGACAACTGCAGATTTACAAGGTTACTGGGGATCTAATACCCAGTTCATTTTATACAGAAGCCTAAAATGAGTTTCTTCTAAGTGATAGCCAGCAATCCAGGTATTTCACCATGAAGTTTATATCAGCAAGTGCACATAAGTAAAACTCTCTGTCTCAAAACTATGATAATGATTCTCATTGATTCCTATGTATGTTGATTCTTATTCTTGTACTTCTTTGTAATAATGGACTTCTCTGTATGTTGTACTCATGCAAAGGAAAATGAAGAAGGAAAACGAATTTCCAAATGCTAGAAAATCCACTCAACACAATTTTTCTTGGAACCATGATGATTAACTTGGGCAGCACTCTGAAAATACAGTTTCCAAAATATTCAGACAAGGGAATATGATGAACTGGCTTGAATAATGTTTACCTTACATGAATTGGTACTTTCTTATTGATCAATGGAATGCTATCAACAGGGTTTCTATTACCCGATGCCATAACTAGCTCACTCAGATAACCGTGCTAGTGCATTGTGTTTTCTCAAAGCATAGTGAGCATGAAAGTCACAGAAGAGAGAACCCACCACAATATACATCTATCAAGAGACAGGTTATTAGTTGGTCAAAAAAATACATTGCGAAATATTAAATGGACTCTCCTACAGTATAGCTTGCAATGCCTAAATATCCATCTCCAGGGACAGTATCTAAGCACAAGATACAATCTGCTCATAAGCAGAGGAATCATATTGTTGATGTATTCCAGTTCCTTTCTAATGTGAATAGGTATTACCAGGTGCACTATTGTCATCAAACTCTATAATAACTCTATAATATTATCCAATGTGGAGTTTGATACTTTCACTGATGGAAGTGTATCACACAATGTCTGTTCATGTGGTGGTATTGTTAGCTCATTGAGTTGCCATTTAATTACAAATAATACATAGCCTCCACAAATATTTATCATAAAACAGTGTAGATGGATCTATTACTCTCATTACTCTTTTTAGAAACCGCACACACTAATTCCTTTACAATATTAATCAGAAAACATATACCGGGTACAACACCGTATTCCTGCTTTTCATCATCGTAATCCATTCAAGTTCCCCAGAACCAATGGCAAACGTTGTATGATAGACCCAAAATAATTGATAACATCCATTTGTTTTTTAAATAACAATCTTCAGAGGAAAATGACACAGAGAGCACACCTATTGTCATATATCATTAAAGTCAAGCAAAACTATCCCATATAAGTCATCCTTCTACACTAGATTAAGAAAGAGGAGCGGCAATGCAAAACGAAATAGAAAAAGAAGAAGAAACTCATTATATGAGTCAGGCTTTTGGCTTTTGCTGCAACAGGGAACAAGAAAAATCAGAAATAAAAATAAACAGAGGAAGAAGAACAAACCCATTCTTTCGATCAAGCTTTTGCTGTTACAATAACAAAGATATAAATATGGGTAATGAAACCAATCAAGGAGGTAGTAGAAGATAATCAACATTAAGTGAAAAACACTGAAAACACACCTTTAGTGCAACCAAAGCACGAGCAAAAGAGAGAGAGAGACCGATACCGAACCTATTACTGGGATTAACAGTCCACAAGCTGAGCCCCTCCAAGCAATGGCCAATAAGAGAGGAAACGGGAACATTCATTCTCTCCTCAAGGTCAGCCATGTCCATATAATCAGCTATGTGAATGAGTATATCAAGCATGCTCACCATCCCTATATACTGTTTCCTTGGAGCACCTGTGACCTTGTCTGATTCAACGATGGCGGATCCTCCCGCTCCAATCCAACGGCCGGGTGGCGCCGCCACTGGTATAGCCACGATATCATTGGCCACGAGAGCGTTAATGGTATCGGTGAGAGAAGCGGTGTAGGGGACCTCAACAAGCCGACGCTTTCGTTCCATGAGATCCCTTACGTTCCTCTTCCAAATCCCATGTTCCAATTCCTCTTCTTTCTTCTCCTGCAACTCCATGGCTCTTCTCTCTCTCTCCAAGAAGTTTCAGATATGGTAAAAAGAGAGATGACAGAGATATGGGTTCGTTGAGTCGACGTATTTATGGGTTTGCATGGGCGACACGCAGGGGTTGTGGGATGAGCAGGTGGCAAGTGTAGAGAGAAAGGAACGTAGAGAGAGATCGTCGCTTGTTATTGGTTACAATTAAAGTTGTTAGCAAAGGCATAGCTTTTCTAAATCCACTATATGAATGAATGGCTGACATGGATCCAATCACAATATCTCGTTTTTATATTGTTTTATTTTTATTTTTTCTACAAAATATTTGGAGACTGAATTTTGAGTGTCAATGCATCTTGGTCATTTTATTTTAAAAAATGTTTTTTGGTATTTTTTTAGGTGTGTCTCAATTTGTAAAAAAGAAATTGAAAATACAATACTATAAGGCATCGGATCTAGATCAAAATGTTAAGTAACTCACTTGATCTAAATTGAACGACTTGGATGGGAAGGGAAGTATACAACTTCTACTTTTTTTTGACAAATGTTACTAAATTTATTGATAATGGGAGATTACATCAAGGAATTATATTATTTGAAACAAGCAAATAAGGCAACGAAACACCAGTATTAGCGAGATCATCTGCCCAAGCATTGACCTCCCTATACACATGATGGAAAGAGAAGGTCCAAGACTCCGCCATGTCTAAGATTTGGATCCAAATTGATTTCTGCTCCCATGATACCCTTTGTTCTTTATTGCATCATTTGATTATATTGATAGAGCCCCTCACCACCATACAACAAACGCCCAAGTTTCTATTTTTCAAAAGCTTCAAACCATGAAATAGAGCCAAAATTTCAGCATGATTTGCAGAAGCCAAACCAATGGGCCCAGCATAATTAAATATTGTTGCCCCTGTCCAATCCCTTAGCACTCCTCCTATACCTGCTTCCCTAGGATTACCCAAAGAACTCCCATCAAAGTTAAGTTTGAACCCACATAACAAAGGTAGAATCCCAATAGTATGAGGCCTGCCTCTAATCGAACCCATCTGGAACAAGTTAACTAGATTCAATGTAACATCCGCCCACCCCTCTTTCGTAATAGACAACTAGCACCACAAGTTATGTTTAACATTATTGAACATACTATCAAAGGTTAAAACATCCCCATTAAAGGTTTGGTTATTACCTTCCTTCCGAATTTCACACAGTACACTGCCTACTTGAGGTAGATTTGGGAAGACCAATTGGGTTACAATCCCCACAACACTCTGAAGCATTGCAACGCTCACTCCCATCAATGAAAAGAAGCTATACCAAATCCTTGAAACAAAGTGACAACATAAAACAGGTGAGCCCTAGACTCTCCATCCTCCTTGCACATGAGACAAATGTTCGGCAAAATTTTATCTCTTTTTGATCAAATTATCTATGGTGAGAATTTTTCTTGGGCCGCTCATCATACAAAATCTTGAACCTTGAGAGGGATTGGCCACTTCCAAATTTGAGCAACCTGTGGAAAGGACCAACGCCACCTATTATGACATACAATCTATAGTCAAATTTAACCAAAAATTGCCCATCACTTTCCACCTCCCAAATGACATCATCTTCCAAACTGCGAGGAATATAAACTTGATCTGACTCCTTCCAAAGTGCACTTAATCGAGAGTACACATCGTCATTCACCTTCTATATGGTAGATTTAAATTCCAAACCCACCAGATTTCCTTGAATCTCATAGTGCTCAGCCCCTTAGCATTAGGTTGGGCCACCTTTAACAAATATTTCTGGAAAGGCAATCTTGATTGACATCTCTCCTAACCACTTACAATGCCAAAATGATATTTGGTCGCCATTACCAGCACACCACCTCATATTTCGATCTAGCTAATATTTTCATAGGTAGATAGATCTCCAAAATTTTGATCGCTGCATATTTCCCCTTCTATTACCAATCCACATTCCTTATTTATCAATGCCATATTTCACAAGTAAAACTTGATGTCACATATGATATTTCAGATGAAAGTTGTGCCACTACTATTTACACAAGAGAGCCTGATTAACAAGTGAAATCCTTCTAATGCCAAGGCCCCCTTCATTACAGAAGATGAAACTTTCACGCTTCACTATAAGAGCCCCACAGAAAGTTGTGCATAATTCCTTCAAATTTCTTTGCTACAGAACTTGGCATCTGGATGAGCGACATTTGATATATGGGTAAGTTTGCCAAACACGATCTAAGAAGAGTTACTCTCCCCCAATGATACAAATTTAGGCTTCCAAAGATCCAACTTAAGTTGAACTCGTTGCACGACTTTATCCCAAACCGAAACTGGTAATCTTGAATCTGAGATAGGTAGCCGTAAGTATGTAAAGGGAAAAGAGTAAACTTTACAACCCATATTATTTGCTAGGTCTTTCACACCAGTAGGACTGCAATTAATCCCTATCAATAAAGTTGTTTCAAATTTTACTTTATGGCCCATTGCTCCTTCACAACATCTCAGAAATCTAGCAATATTGTTTACTTGTATCTCATGTGCCTCACAGAAAGTGTAGAGTATATAGGGATGCTTTTGGCCTAGAGAAAAATGAGAGCAGAAGAGAAATCAACTATAGATTCAATGTTTTTCGAAGTGCCTATGAAATTTTCTAGAATTCCTTTCTAGCCAAATATTCCAGATTAGGACATATACTGAAAAGGTGCCAAAGCTTTTTCCCATTTTAGAGCCAAATATTCCAGATTAGAACATATACTGAAAGGTGCCAAAGCTTTTTCCCATTTTAGAGAAAGGGAGGGAAATAAAATATTCAAATAGAATATTTAGGTTATGAGGTGTCACCCACTTCAGACCAAACAGTTGGAGGAGGGATCCCTAGAGGGTGAGAGAGACTTTGCAGCGGATAAAGAGGTGTGGAGTGGATTCCTCTTCCTCAAGACACATAATGCACTGGTTAGGGAGAGAGAAGCCTCTCCTTTAGAGTTGATCTAGGGTAAGGGTCTTTCCTTGAAGGAGGATCTAGATGAAAGCTTGGATTTTGAGGGGAACAGGTAGGGCCCAAGAAAAATTGTGTAAGCGGCTTAAGGTTCTGGTTGGGGAGGAGTGAGGAGTAAAAGGAGGAGACCGAGAATGTTCCCCAAGGGGCCACAGGCCAAATTAATGTATCCTATTGGGGGGAACAGGTAGGGCCCAAGAAAAATTGTGTAAGCGGCTTAAGGTTCTGGTTGGGGAGGAGTGAGGAGTAAAAGGAGGAGACCGAGAATGTTCCCCAAGGGGCCACGGGCCAAATTAATGCATCCTATTGGGGGAGGGTAGAGAAGATGGGGTCAAGGATTTGAAGCAGAGATAGCAAGAGAGCAGATTCCTGATCCGTGAGATTCTTCTAAAAATTGGTATCCAAACCAGATTGGAGCCATTGAATTCTACATAGTCTGCTATAAATGATTTAGGGTCTCTTGCCACAAGGACGAGAGCAGGGAAAGTCATTGAAAGAGGAGAATTTCCAATCCACAAATCAGACCAGAAGAGTATGCGAGTGCCATCTCCTAACCTACATCTGATGCGTTGTAGGAAGGCGTTCCTGGTTGTGGAGATGCTTTTCCACACTCCCGAAGATCTATGCCGTGGGGCTCTAGGGAGCCATTCCCCACTGCTAGGACCAATATTGAGTTATTTATTGGTGCCCCATTATATTGATTAGCATAAACATACTAGATTTGAAAGGGTTTTGCATCTCTGTGTATGGATAACTTCTTGGTGAGGAATTCATGACACTGGTGCGAGGAACCATGCTTATAACAAGAACTGTCTATACACAGAATTTCTGAGTTGTGTTAATGCTACATATTACTGCCTTCTCCCACCATGTTTTCTATCCTTGGCCACTATTTTTGTGACCAAATAGCTCAACATATTGTTTTGATAACCAAAATCTGAAAGGGGTTATTTCTTCTTTGGTATTTGTTATTCTTTTCCATTTATGAATTCAATTTTTACTATTCTTATCAGAAGTTCTATATAAGATCATATTGTATGCATCTACAAAATAATGTTCAACCAAACATGGGGCATGTGTGTTCCTTACTTTGTGCTTTCTAATGTACTAGTAGTGAGATTGTATTTTTTGGCTTTTCTTGTTTGCATTGATACATCACAAATTAGAACAGAGGATTTTGGATTCTAAGAAATGTGGCAGGGGATTCTCATTCTAATTCAAAATTAGTTTAGGATGCAAACCAATAGCATTTCTATAAGATTGCTTGAGACTGCTATTCATCTTCTATACGCTCATCTAGCTGAAGAAATATAAATAGCAATGATGAACCTCATTGATTACATCACAATGCGTGAGAAATTTAGGATGATTGACGGATGATTGCTTTGCAGTACAACGCTACAATATACTGAGGAGCTATTTTCATCATGTACAATATTTTCTTTCAAGGTTTATGCTACTCTCAATAAGCTTGAACAAAACACTTTACAGATTGATGCATGTTTGATATTTTTGCTTCTCATTCATTAGGTGAGTCATATTTGATGTAAGGTTTTATGAAGAATGGTTAGGCAACTTTAAATACTGGTTGCTTGCCTCAATTCCAAGTTCCCCTAGAACCCCCTTTATCTCAGGAAATACAACACAAAATCAATTATACTAGCCCCATTTACAGGGGTCTCATCCAAGGAGCAGATAGCCTGTTATGACCCCAAATAGAAGAAACAACAGTTCATATCTATTCTTCATGAATAGTTTGAGCATCACTCGTGAGATCACAGTTTCACCTCAACATAAAACTATTCTCAAAATCCCTTAAACTGTAAAACTATCATTATCTCTGAGCTCAAGAAAACCTTCGGTTAGGGGGTATTTTGGTCATTTTCCCCTATGTATGGGGAAATTGATTTAGGAGACATTCCTGCCTTCTCAATTCTCTCATAACCCTAAATCTTGACACAAAAAACGAAAAAATAAAATTTATTTCTTAAGATTTTGTAAACATTACCCATCAAAAAAAAAAAAAAAGATTTTGTAAATGTTGTATTTGAAGAGCATGAATTCAATCACAGTTTTTTTGGATTCAATTTGACTTGGAAGATCAATACAAGTTATATGTGTGGTGCGAAATGTGAATGGACATTTACTTTCAAACTATGGATTTTTCAATTTTTCTATACTTCAATCATTTGAATATATATGAATATACTTTATGTACAATGCATATGAGTGTCTACACATATATACAAAATAAAAGCATACGTATTTGTATATGTACTGTGCGTGTGTATACTGTATACAGTTACATATATGCATGTACTATGTATGGCTGGAATGTGTCAGTCTTAACGTGCCTGCCTAGGTGACCACCTAAGCACCGCCCAGTGCCTTTTTGTACACTGTATCAAGACATGCTAGATTTGTGAGGCGTTAATCAGAAGCATCAAATGGTTCCTCACCTGACTGCATTGCCCTTAACCTGTACACCATCACCAGAGCTGCAGTTCACCGTATCACCTACCTGGCCTCCATGGAACACTTCTTGTTCATATCAATAACTGGTTCCTCCATGAACCTTTTGTGCTACAGCATTTCTCTTCCCTCCTTTTCCTAGTAATTAGTGATATATCTCATTATCCAGTATCTATAGTATCAACTTTTGATTCCTCTTAGCAACCTGTGCTCCCAGATTTAAAAGAAGTGATTGGCTTCTTCAAAGACACGCGGCCTTCCTTAGGTCCCAGATGATCTCACGGTGACACCAAATCCCGTTCCTACACCTGAGTTTCATGCTCCATTATATGTTCTGCATATAGTACAACAATGGACTCATTGCTGGCTTTTCTGGGAAAGCAAGCAGAGTCATCAAATGGGGATACAGCCCTCCTCAACCATACCCACCAGCCTTGAGGACAGTATCCCCTCATCCACACACCTTTTGTTAGCTAACCTTGAACGACCCCATCTCACTAGAAATTCAGGACTGCGATTCCAGTCCTCCTATGGTCATTTCAAATCCAGAAGCCCACTTTCCAATTTTGAAGTGTAGAAGACAAAGGGACGCCTTTTCATCCAATACACACCATACGGTTTGAAAAGAAATAGAAAGCTTTCTATCAAAATTAAACCCTGCAGATTTGGAGAATAACAAAGTGGCATGGGAGGAAAACAGAGATGAATGGGTGCTGACTAAACTTAGTTTTCATGGAAATAGCTTATCACGTCTAGGAATACTGACCCATATATGTAATATGAAGGCACGAGATGTATCGTCTTGCCATTTCATTTAGCTTGTTTGCGGTTTACAGTAACTGATCTTCATGGATGATTGAACTTGAAAGATGAATTTCTTTCTGTCTCTGAGGTCGTATAGATCTATTTCCTCATCTCTGACTTCAACATTTTAGACCACCTTCTAGGCTTAATGGATTGTTTTGAGTTTAATTAATATTTATGTTAAACAGATGAGGTAGAAAAAACGAAATTAATCTAATGATAAGCCTATACCATTTGGAACTACATCTGGCTAAATCTTCAACACAAACTATATTTACCATCACATTACCCAATCATCATATATATTTTAAAAAAACATAACATCTTCGATGCAGATAACGAGCGCCTGAAGAAAATGTACACTTAATCTAATCTTTAACCAAATTGGTTGACCAGGTAAACTTGCTAACTCCCTTTGTTGGGGAATCACAATATTTATGCATCTTATCAGATTCTGTCATCAAAGGTGTTTTATTCTCTTTGATAAGTTATTCCAAGGTGATTGATTGTCTAGGTTGCAGCAAGCAATAGAAGGCCATATCATCTTGCCTGAACCTTGGCAAGCTGTGTGTCAAGCATCCACTCTCCCCTAGGAAATCGACAACCACACATCGTACACCATATGTGCGCTTGTGTAGAGGGCCGGTTTTTACATTTCAATAATCACAGCCCTCAAATGCACATTTGCATAATGGGTGTGATAGAGATACTAAAAACTTTCCAAATGCTCATGACCAAAGTGCTACAGAACTTTCTTTGCTCATGAGCTCTGGGACTATTGGGATTGCATGACAATGATTTTTATTTATATATTTTTTTACAAATCGGATTGAATTGAAATTTTGGGGATGTGATGTCTCAATTTCACCCACAACATTTCAAAGGTATTTTAGTCATTTTATTTTTTAAGAATAATCTCTTACATATTTTAGGAAGACTAGGTGAAGACACCCTCAAAATTTAGCTCAATCTGATCTAAAGAAAATAAAATAAAATTCATATACTAACATGCACTCCCCACCATCTGATGGAAATCAGACGGTTAAGTGCCATGAGAGGAGTACTATAGCACTTCGATCATGAGACTTTTTACCAATTTTCATATATAGATATATATATGAGTAAACCTTGCAATAGCTACGCAGCTATAATGAATAGCAACATAGATGGACTACCAACCGTCAGATCTTCATTGAGTAGATCAAAATACTTATCACTATTTTAATTTTAATTTTTTTTATAAATATGATTAAGATGAAAATTTGGGTGTATATACCTAACACTATTGCGCACCATATAAAATATAAAAAAATTATTTTCAATAATTTAAAATGACCAAATTATCACGGTCATTTTTCAAGGGGTATTTAGGTCATTTATATTTTGGAAAATATTTTTTATATATTTTTTAATTGTGCCCTATTTTTTAGTACACACGTCTAAAATTTCATTATGATCCGATTTTTAGAAACAATATTAAAATTCATATAGTGATATGTATTTTGAACCATATGATGAAGATCTAAGGAGTGAGATTCTACTTATATGACTATTCATTATAGCTGCCCAACTATTGTTAGCTTTTTCCTATATATGAGTAAACCTTACAATAGCTGGGTAGGAAGAATGAATAGTAACATAGGTGGAATCCCAGCTGTGAAATCTTCATCGAGTGGTTCAAAATACATATTACTATATGAATTTTAATATTTTTTATAGAAATCAAATCATAATGAAATTTTAGACGTGTACTAAAAAATAAGGCGCACAATTAAAAAATATATAAAAAATATGTTCTAAAATATATAATGATCGAAATACTTTTGAAAAATGATGGAGGTAATTTGATCATTTCAAATAATTGAAAATAATTTTTTATTTTTATTTTTATATGGTGCGCAATAGTGTTAGGTATATGCACCCGAAATTTCATTTTAATCAGATTTATTAAAAAAAAAATTAAAATTAAAATAATGATATATATTTTGAACCACTAGATGAATATCAGACGGCTGTGATTCCTCATATATTACTATTCATTATAGCTGCCTAGTTATATATAAGTAAATATTACAATAGCTGGGCAGCTATAATGAATAGTAATATAGGTGGAATTCCAGCCGTCAGATCTTCATCATGTGGTTCAGAATGCATATCACTATATAAATTTTAATATTTTTTCTAAAAATTGGATCATAATGAAATTTTAGATGTGTGTACTAAAACATATGACGCACAATTAAAAATATATAAAAAATATTTTTCAAAATATAAAATGAACGAAATACCCATGAAAAATGGAGGGTAATTTGGTAATTTTAAATTATTGAAAATAAATTTTTTTTTTTATTTATTATTNTGCGAATAATGTTGTTGTATACTACCGAAATTTAATTTGTAATACTAGAATTTATTAAAAAACTAAA
>NW_006500125.1:895493-911400 GCF_000471905.2 Amborella trichopoda | reverse complement strand
TATTGTGCGAAATAGTGTTTGGTATATACACCGAAAATTTTATTGTAATCAGATTTATAAAAAAAAATTAAAATAGTGATATATATTTTGAACCATTTTAGAAAGATCTGACGGCTGGGATTCCACCTATATTACTATTCATTATAGCTGCCCAACTATTATAATGTTTACTCATAGGAAAAGCTAACAATAGCTGGACAGCTATAATGAATAATAATATAGGTGGAATCTCAGTTGTCAGATCTTCATCATGCGGTTCAGATATGAATTTTAATATTTTTTTAGAAATCGGATCATAATGAAATTTTAGACGTGTATACTAAAAAATAGGGCGCACAATTAAAAATATATATAAAAAATATTTTCCAAATATAAAATGATCGAAATGCCCCTAAAAATTGATGGGGGTAATTTGGCCATTTTAAATTATTAAAAAAATACTTTTTTTATATTTTTACCCAAACTTTCTTCTTAATCAGATTTATAGAAAAAAAATAAAAATTAAAATAATGTTATGTATTTTGAACCACTCAATAAAGATCTAACGGTTGAGATTCCACCTATATTACTATTCATTATAGCTGCCCAGCTATTATGAGGTTTACTCATATATAGGAAAATGCTAATAATAGCTGGGCAGTTATAATAAATAGTAGTATAGGTAGAATTCCAATCGTCAGATCTTCCTCATGTGGTTCAGAATGCATATTACTATATAAATTTTAATATTTTTTTAGAAATCGGATCATAATGAAATTTTAGATGTGCGTACTACAAAATAGGGTGCACAATTAAAATATATATAAAAACTATTTCCTAAAATATAAAAAGACTGAAATACCCCTAAAAAATGATCGGGATAATTTGGTCATTTTAAATTATTTAAAATAATTTTTTTATATTTTTATATGGTGCGCAATAGTATTAAGTATATACACCCAAACTTTCATCTTTATCAGATTTATTGAACCACTCGATAAAGATCTGACGGCTGGGATTCCACCTATATTACTATTCATTATAGCTGCCCAATTATTGCAAAGTTCACTCATATATAGGAAAAAGCTAACAAAAGCTGAGCAGTTGTAATAAATAGTAATAAAGGTGGAATCTCAACTGTCAGATCTTCATCATGTGGTTTAGAATGCATATCATTATATGAATTTTAATATTTTTTTATAAAAATCGGATCATAATGAAATTTTAGACGTGTCTACTAAAAAATAGGTTGCACAATTAAAAAATGTTTCCCAAAATATAAAATTACCGAAATACCCCTGAAAAATGATCATTTGGTCATTTTTAATTATTGAAAATAATTTTTTAATATTTTTATATGGTGCGTAATAGTATTAGTATATACAACCAAATTTTCATCTTAATCAAATTTATAGAAAGAAAATTAAAATTAAACTAATGATATGTATTTTGAACCACTCGATGAAGATCTGATGGATAAGATTTCACCTATATTACTATTTATTATAGCTGTCCAACTATTGTCAGGTTATATATATATATATATATATATAAAGGCCGATTCCCTAAACAATCAAAATAAGGGTGCACCTTCAAATTGTAAAAGCAAACATTGTTGTATAGCCCAATTTTTTGCACATATACACAGGGACTTATAAAAACCGTGTCCTATATATATGTAGGAACTTTACTTGTAAAAGCAATGTTGCAACAATCTATACCTTCTATTTTATTTGGATATTGTAAATTTAACATATATCTTAAAAGATATGCTATTTTTTTGATAGAGTCTAAAAGACATGTCAAATCTATACCGTCCAATTAAAATAGACATTGTAGAATATCGTAACTTTGCTTTAAAAAATAAAGTTGCAACCTTATACAAACCACAAACACACACATGTGAATGGACTTTACAAAAATCAGAAAAGGCTTGTGATCACTTTGATTACTTTGGTATTAGAAAGAACCTCAAGCTTCTCAAGTGTTCTCAAAGGAGGACAGCTCTTCACCAATACCAACTTGTAAGTCGAGGTCTACTACTTGGTTACACTAACTTTTTCCATCTGTCAGCTCGAATATAGTAGTAAATATCAAACCTTGAAGGAGGAACTGAAGAAACAGAATGACACCCATCGCTGCAAAGAAAACGTACGTCACCATGAATCTGTTTACGACAAAAGTCACCCATAAGGGGGACAGTCTAAGTAACGCGAGTCTTGTACCATTCTTACAAACACGGAGCAGGAATATGTGAAATCCATTGAAAGGCTGAGACAGGTGTATGATTTCAAGATGGGGGAGCTGGAAAACCAAATAATGTAATGCTCTCGTCCATTACTCTCCTTGCTATAACTGGATTCAGTTGTTCACTTGCTCGAACATTTGCTTTGTAAGAGACTGCCAAGTCCACAGAACAGCAAATGGAGATGTTATAAGCCAACTTCACTGTGAATTGGCAAACGGGAAGAACCAAATAAAGATCCTCAATGAACGCTTGGGATATGTGAATGCTGATCTGGGACTGAAATGTAAGCTTCCCAAAAACTGTTTCTTGTTGCTTTAATTGTTCTGGATTAAACATATTTTAAAGCACATCTTTTTGGCAAAAGATGTGTTACAAATCATAAGCATCAGTTTTTAACAGTTATGGTTGTTCAAGAAACAGCCTTAAGAGAACATGCCTGTGATGTATACAATGCAACAGATCAAGATGACATCCGGGCTCTCTGAAGGATTGGCTCCAACTAGAACAGGAGGCAAAAACTAAATTGGCCAAACAGCTCCAAAATGCAGAACAAGCATGTAAGGATCAGTTAGCTGGTTTGATTGTCATGTCTTGGTATATGAACCTATCTCGATTTATATCCAAGAGAAATAATGATCCATTTTTCAAAAGGGTGCATTGCTGGGCATAAGCATTTCCAACAATCAAACTATTGTGACCCAATGTTTGCTCTGATGCAGTGAAGATCAGCAAAGCGTAGCATGACAACCAACTTGCAGGATCAACTTCAAATCGCAATGTTGTAATCTTGAAGCAAAAGATTATGAAACTGAGGAAAGAGAACGAGGAGTTGAAAAGGAAATTAAATACTGTGCAATCTGAGGAACAATGAACATCCTTTATTGATTTTCAATACTAAGAAACATCCTTTATTGATTTTCAATATTAAGAATTGGTTTCCAAATTTCCTCCACTGACAGTATTTACCAAAGCCATGTCTAGCCTAAATGGGTTCATCCAGATACGTACATCGGTAGCTTTCTGCACAAAAATAATTGCATATAGCAAAATAGTGTAGACAGTTAACGTCGTCTTCGGTTTGTTTTTGTTGTGTGTTTGGTGTTGGTTGAGGGTGACTGAACTGAGACAGGTAAGAGTGTCCCTCCCTTGACATCATCTGTATTTGGCAGATTATCCAGCGTCTTTTGAGCCTCAATGTAAACCATAAAGTCTCTAACCTGGAATAACATATTAAAAATTAGTAGAAATGTTCTAGTGCATCACTACTTTCAAAAAAATATTACAAACAATGTTCTAGAAAGAAGCTACAATGGAATAGAAGTCGATAGACGAGGAAAACCTGCTCTTCCAAATCCATAATCTTTTCATCCCTTTCCTTTATTGCCATTTTCTCCCTGAATGGAGAAAAATATCAGTTGATCAAAGATTCCAACTAGAAAACATGAGAAACAATAAAATTATGTGAAATATGATATGTTATTTAGAAAATAAGATTCATGTTTAATCCTTTTAAAGTAACACAATCTTGGCATTATGAAATAATCTACTAAACATTAAGAACCTTTTAGTACTATATGAAGCATGGGTGTATATATGCACAGATATTATGTACACATATTCACTCATACTTCATTCGGGAGAATTCAAAATGAATACATTCGGGAGAATTTAGTGCGGCACTAATAGGCGATAAGATGAGAGAAAGTAAACTTAGGTGAGCTGGCATGTGTGGGGAGCAGGTTCAATATAGCATCTGTTAGGAGGTGCGAGTTAGCTCAAAGGGAAGGCTCAATATGGGTAAAGGGTAGACCTAAAACGACACTTGAAAATAGTAAGAAAAGATAAGGGGTGTGGCGTCACTAAGGGTTAATCCTAAGGAAATGTTCTCAATAAATTCTACAGTTAATGCTCACAAAAAAAAAAAAGATTGAACACATGTACACACATATGTGCCTGATAAGAACCATATATTTCCTGTATATAATTTTTTCTTAATGTTTACAAAAAAAAAAAAGTTCATATATGCCTTGTATATTTGCCTGCAAAAAATGGCATCCTAAGATTGAAAACAGACCATCCAATGATGTCAGATCTAAGTGTTTAGAAACTCACAATCTGATTCTTTTTTTTTTCAATGGAATTACTCTTTTCTTTTTGAGAAGCATTTACTTTGTATTAAAGAAAAAATAGTGCAAGATGTACAAGTCACAAAAAGTAACCTTATAGAAAATGAACACCCACAGACCAAGTGCCGTATACAGTAAACCCACTCAGGGTCACTTTACAAGAGAATAAAAGTGGTCAACAAGCCTATACAAAGAGGCAAAAACAACTAAACAGGAGGCTCATAGAACATGGTTGGATAAGATCCCGAGGAGATCTCAGCAAGGTGGGCACCATCTTTGGCGAGAGTATCAGCTATAGCGTTTGCTTCCCGCCTTATGTGCGACAAAGAGATGAGAAGCTCACTGGAAATGTGCGAAAATTTCTTCGAATATATGTGCCAATCTCCACGGATTGGCAGATGAGCCCAATGCCCAGTTGATGACGTTGTTGGAATCTCCCTCTACGATGAGGATGGGACCCCAGGAGGTGTTGAAGTTGCAGAAGCCTTCAACGAGAGCAATGGCTTCTGCGGTGGTAGAGTCTGCCTGTCCAATGGAGGGTGCAACCTTCATGGTCTCGGTAGATGCTCCCAATCCCTGTTGGGCCCGGATTGCCTAAGGAGGAGCCACCAAAATTGAGATTAATTTGGCCCAGGTCAGGCAGCCTCCAAAGGGAAGCCTTGGAAATGTGAGAGGGAGAGAGGTGCAGTAAGGCTTGCCAATTGAGATGAAAGTCAGTGTGTGAAAAAAGTTTGAAGGCTGAGTTGTTCCTGGCCCAAAAGATGACAGATTCCAATCTCTTCCTTTGTAAGGCCATCCGTGGGTGTGGAAGAAACACCACTGAAATTCTGTTGTTGTGCTCGGTCCAAAGGACCCACAGGGCACAGTGTAGCAGCCACTTAGGCTCGCCAGAGCAAAATCCCATATTTGCTGCAAGGGAAGGGGTAAAGGGATCTAAATAAACTGGGAACATTTCCGGGGGTCACCCAACACCAGTTGAAAAGCTGCACTAGGTCCCCCCACAGTTTCTGTGCACCTTGCAATGAACGAAAAGATGTGCATTGATCTCCTCGTCCTCCATACATATGATGCACCAATTGGGAATGGGTAGGCCCCAGATTCGGAGTTGGTCAACAATTAAGGCTCTTTGGGCAACGGCTATCCAGTTGAACACTTGGATCTTAGGTGGAATGAAAGGGGACAAGGCCCTAGAGTTGATACAGTGGGGGAGGGTAAGGTAGAGCCCAAGAGGAGTTTGCGGCAGAAGGAAGAGACAAAGAAGCGACCGGACGTAGTGAGAGATGATGCCATCAGCTCCCTAAGAAGGGTGAAAAAAGAGTGGGGTAGGGTAGACATGTCAAGGAAGTCATCCAACTCAGCGTTTGTTAGGGCCCTACAGAACCTGGGATTCCAAATTCTAGTAATCAAAATGATCAGAGGGTGGAATTGCCAAGCCAGAGGTCTAACCAGAACCTCACATGACCACCTGCCCTAGGCAGGAATCTAACATAGACTTTGAATTGAGGCAGGCTTAGCAGGATTATCTCCCCATCCCTGAAGCATGATATAAAGCCCTGCAAGAAGGTAGCCATTTGGAAGAGGGGAAGCGATATTTGCAACGAATGACATGTAGGTGATTGTCCTGGGTGGTCAAACACCACCACCATTTTCCTAGAAGGGCAAGATTGTTCAATTTAAGGTGGCGAATACCAATTTTCCAAAGATTTTGGGTAGGCACACTCTCTCCCAAGAGAGGAGGTGGAACTTACGGTGTTCCTTGTCCCCTGACAACAGGAAGTTGCACATGATCTGTTCAAGTCAGCGAGCTACCGAGGAAGGCATGTGGAAGAGTGAAATCTGAAATATGCATATGTTAGAGAGGGTGGCTTTGATTAAAGTGACTCTCCTCACGGGTGAGAGAAACCTGCCTTTCCAGCCAGCGAGTCTCAAACTTGTCAATAAGGTGGCTCCATTGGTTGGTTTTGGGCTTGGCAATGTACAATGGTCCCAAATAGGTGAAGGGCAGGGATTGGACCTCGCAACTCTAGAGATTAGCCAAGTCCTGGATGGTTTCGGCTTCAGAAGATACCCCAATCATCCTAGTCCTGTTCATGTTCACCCTGAAACCAGTGGCGAACTCGAAGCACTTGATGAACAACAACAAAGTGTTGGTTTGAAGGTGGAAAGTACCGCAGAAGAGGAGCGTGTCATCTGCATATTGGAAGTGGGAGATGGCCGGGCCTGTGGACTGAATCCTAAAATCTTCAATGAGTCCATTTTGGTAAATTTTAGAAATGGACCTACTGAAAATCTCCCCAACAATGCAAAGAGGAAAGGCGATAGTGGGTCGCTCTGCCAAAGGCACAAGAGGAGGGGAAGAATCCTTTGGGGGATCCGTTGATGATAACTGAGAAGAAGGGATTTGAAATGCAACCTCGGATCCAGATTCCCCGACAGACCCTGAAGCAGGGTTTCCTCTAGGACCGCCCAATTCACCTGACCGTATGCCTTTTCCCACTCAAGCTTGACGACAACACCCGACATTCAAGAGAGATGTTGAGATTGGATGCATTCGTGGGCTACAAAGGCACCGTTGAGAATTTGGCGGTCTTTGACAAAAACCACTTGGTAAGGTGAGATGACCCAAAGGAGAACCTCTTTGAGACGGGAAGCAAGCACTTATGGAGAAAATTTTGCAGAAGCTGTTTATCGGGCCAATGGACCTAAAGTCCTTAAGCTCCTCTGCTCCCTCTTTATCGAGACTACCATATAATGAGCTCCTACACTTTAGCATTCTCCATTTGGATTAGTATTACTATAACCACATTTGACGTCTGAGTGATTATCAGAGTAGAAGTCTAAGCTAGGTGCATATTAGCATATTTGCTAGAGCACAAAATAGGTTTTCCTTCCAACCTGCGTTTATGTAATGAAAAAGACTGCTTTGAATACATGAGTGAATTTCGAGGATGTCCAAAACCCAAACCCAACAACTAAAGTCAAGGAAATACCTAGCCTTGATCATCCTACACCCAAATTACTTTAATCCCTTAGAAACAACATGGATACAAGTTCAGCACCCCTGAAACCCTGAGACAACCCTTTAGACCCAGTCAAAACCAGCACAGATTAGGCTATATGATTTAAACCAACCTGGGAAATTCCATAAGCTTTTAAAAACTGCAAGAATCACCTGAATTCGATGTACAATTTGAAAGTTATGGACAAAATACTAATAACCCGCCAAATCCCATTTTAATCCATGGCCAGCACATTCCACACCATACATGAGACAATCCGTGCCATGCAAGGAATGGATCTGTTCGTGCTTTCCTAAGATCTGCTAGAAGATGCAGAGACACATCCCTTTGTGATTGACCCATTTAGGGTAGGGTTTAGACCTAGAAAATCCCAATTAGGAGTCTGACACTGACATCCATAAGTTCACTTCCTAAAATCTTATCCAAAGTAGGTCATATACTATATTAAATTGTCAAAAATGTTATAATATTTCCAACAGATCAAGAACTGTCTGAATTCAATGCTCCATTGAAAGGTTACGAGCAAAACAATGAACCTAATTGATGAATCCAAGTACTTCTAGGACACCTAAACAGACTTCGGATAGTACCTATAGGCTTCCAAAAGGTCTCTTGATGTCTTCATCACATGTGGGATTTATTAAGGCCAACTTTTAGCCCATAATCCTCACATATTAGGCATGGGACTAGTTAATATATAGAGACCCCCCTATAGGGCCAATTCAAGGAGAATTAAGAAAGACAATTCAAATCCTTCTTTTGAGAGATTTAAGAGTTCCACCTACGTTTGCAAGACCTATCTTCTTTCCTGCAAGCCTTAGCATGTCCTAAGCTAAGCGAAAACAAAAAATTTATATGCCTAGATAGCAATATCATATGCTTAAACCACCATGTTATCATCAAGCAGCCAAAGAAATCTATCTACCAAGAAATCTATCTACCAAGTCAATTATCAAAATAAAAGAAAATCTTTTCACCAAGTCATACCTCATTCTTGCATCAGATTACAAAATATCTCAACATAAAGCTCATCCAACATAGAAATCGTTAAGAATAATTCCCCAAACCCTCTGTCCAAAACTATAATGGAACAATAACTAATACACAACTCTCTCAATCCCACATATCCTAAACCATATACTATGATAAACACTCCGGTCTCTAATCTTCCATAGTCATATTTCTGTTCCCATAAGGGAAGGGAAGCAACACTAGAAGCATCCTTTCCAATCACTACAGTTTTAGATATGCTGGCATTCAACATTAAGCAAACCAAATATAATTTCGACACTATAGTTTTCTCTCCTCACCCATTCACTAGAACAAGCCTCCTGTGTCCATTTTTGCTCCATGACCTTAGAACCTGTTAGAGGTGTTTTATATCATGATCATGGTTCATGTCATTTCACTGTTAACTTATTTTTTCTCCAAAATATACATGGTACCAAGACTCAAACTTGCTCTAAAATTTCACTTTTGGATAAATGAAACTGTGCAACTAAGACAAATCTTCGTAACTGGTCCTAAAATGTAAACTTTGCAGATTCAGCATTATATATGGAGTTGAGACTAGTAATTTCGGAAGTACGAGTTAACCAAAGAACATAATTGAAGTATAGGTATCAATCCATAATCTAATGAGCTTGCAAAAGAACTTGTCTCCAAGATGATAAGGATTTCTAGTTATAGTAGCTAATCTCTCATGCTTTGAGATTAGTCGATCCTCAAGTGAAGTCAGCATTGGACGAGTTTCAATGTTGATAGAAACTTACACCTCCTTGCAAGAGTAGCTTCTGGTGGTTCACAACTATGGATTCAACTACACAAGTAATGTATGTATGGAGTCTATAAAGCATTAAAATAAATCATACCATATTAATTTCAATAAAATATATGCAGAGACTTATCAAGAGCATGCTAATCGCCATAATCAAGTTTGTTTAACAATTCAAAATAATGTGCTTCTCAGAATGTGTTTTCAGGTGAAGGTCTTCCAAACACATTTCAAAAATGTCTACCTTGGTAGTGATTCCACCAACAACAAAAGTTCCCATCAAATAAAGCAAGAGAAAACTTCCAGCCAAACAAGGAAAATAAGGTACCTTTCTTCAATTTCCTGAAGCTTTTTCTTCCAAATTTCTTGCTTCTTCATAAGCTTGTCATTGGCCTAAATGAAAGCAAAAAGTAAACATGAGATGTATGGTGGCATCACTGCCTCAAACTTAAAACTACTAATAATGCACACATGAAATTAGCCAAACATACCACAAAAACATCAAACTGTGGTCAAAAAGTTATAAGAGAGTACTTACATCAGCAATGCCTCTGTTTTCTGCGCTGCATTTATCAAGTTTAACATGCATCTCTTGCAGTTTCAAGTTCACGGCTTCACGAGCAGCTGCAGAAACAGTCCTATCCTTTTGCTCCTTGGTCTCCACAAGCAAAGATTCATAATACTGACAAATGGAACAGAAGGCTTATCAAAATAACAAAGGAATGTAACAGAGCACAGACAAAACGTGCCCATTGAAAGCTGCAAAACATTCAAAATCACTCGATCCTCAAAATTGTTGAGGAGTCGAAGCATGTTAACCACTTTGGAACAAATACAGAGGTTCAGGACTCAAACAGGCATGCTGTATAACTGCACTTACTTGTCTCTGACTCTCAAGCTGGTTGGCAAGTAGGTGGTTGTATTCATCCACAATCTGTAGTCAGAATAAAAGATTATGGAGATATTCATCCATGGAAAGAAGCAAACATTTTAGGTTCTGTTTCATGAGCTACAGTAGACCAGAAAGAAAATAAGAGCCCGATTAAAGTCATTTACAGTGAGAAGGCAAAAGTTTATAATCACCGCTTCAAATTTACTATTAAAGAGAGCTGCACTGACTCCAGAATCCCCACTGTATTCACAGCTCCCACATTCATCATCTACAGATCCACAATGCGAATTTAACTCAACTAGCTTTCCATCAGTTTTTGACTGAATTAGTCGATGAACATGTTTATCACCAACATAATCCCATACTCTTTGATTTTCCAAATCCAGTGAATAGCAATGCTGTGTTTCTTTCCAATGCCTAATAGCATGGCCTTCTTTATACCTGAAATAAAATTGGTCAATATTATAGACATAAAAATTGATACGGTCTCCTAAACTAATTTTGAAGAATCAGATATACAAAAGTCATTTTTTTCAATTCAGCCATAGGAAATTGCCGGCTATTGGGAGGCAGGTTAAAAAATTCAGCGACCTGAGCTTGGACTCACCCAAGTCACTTGGACCCGACCGGGTGCCAGGTCCGAAAGAATAACCCTAAGAATCAGGCTGAATCTGACCCAAGTCATGGATTTTCATCAAACCAGAACGATTTGGCCGAGTCAGCCTCTGACTCGGGCTTGGGACCCTAGCGAGTCCAAGGTCATGTCACTATCTAGGAGAGAAGGAACATGGAATGTTCTATTATTTACCTTCCACATCCAACAAATCCACAAATAATGCAAATCCATAAATTCTCTAATGTCTCACAAATAGAGCACGAGGATTTTTCAGGTTGCTGCTGACAAAATCGGCAGACCTGAAAACATGCAGATAAAAGTATAACTATCTTATCTTATATTTTTTGTCAAAAGAGTAATTTCTTTCGCATCCACACCACCATCATAGCAGTCATGAAGCAATGCGTGATTGATGGATGTTTATTTTTATTTTTAATTCTAAAAGTAACTGAGAGAACAAGCGGTCTTTTTGTTTCATGCAGTGTAGTTGAAGGCAGGTATAATTCGAAAATAAAAAATGAATGAACCATTTTAATGAAACAAAGAATGAGCACAACCTTAGTGAGACATGTAGCATAAATGGAAAAGGGTGGGCCAGTAGTGGGATCTCACAAAATTGTGCATGTTGTGTGTCATGTGCTCAAGCAGGCTCTACATATATAAAGATATGTTTACCACATTACATTCCCTTAGGAAGCTCCTACATCATTCAATCCATGGCATAACCAAGTCTCTAATACTTCACAGGCATGTTAAAATGTCTTTGAAATGCAGTAGCAAAACCCAACCAACAGAGGTATGTGCTGGGTCATTTTTCAAAACATGACCAATTTGATAAAACCAACATATGTTGACAGAAGTTATTGAGAAAATCAAGATATGTTGCTGGGTCATTTTTCAAAACACCAAAAGCGTTACTTAGGGAACCAATAGAAATAGGAGCGACTATTGATCACCAGCCACATGCAATCTCTTTGAGCAAACAAGTTCGCAAGACCTGGCCATCAAGATAGATACCACCTGCTAAGGGAGCAGTAGAACTCAACTTTGACAGAAGTTCCAAAAGGAACCACAGCCTGCAGGAATTGCAGGTGTAACATAAGGGACTGATCCTTATGATCTTTTAGGCAACATTAGCCAATTGCAACTCCAACAAGGATGAAGCATTTCTTCATAATTAGAAAAAAAAAAGAAAAGAAGAAAAGGAGGCTTGAAGCCATGCATTACTTACTAGTATTCAATGTTCAGATCCTATTTGGAGCGCACTTCTACTCGAAGGGGACTAGTCCAGTGTCATTTCTTGGAGAAGTATGAAAACAGAGTGTCCTTGGTGTTTGAAAACATTTTGGAAGCAATTCCAGTAATTAGCTCTAGTGTGAATATATACTAACAGATTATTTGGCAAGAGAAGGGGTTTCGAGGAACTCCCCAGTTACATACCAGTGGGTGCTTGGTGTTTCTATGGATCTAAACTCAGAACCCTTCTCATCAGCCACATCTTTGTACCGGGTGGGTATGAATTATGAAATTTGAAATATGGTTCCTCATCAGCCACATCTTTGTACAAGAATTTAAAGATTTGACTGGCACTATACGACCAAACACCTAGAATCATGGCTCTCACACCATGATTGAGAAATTAAGAGGAAAACATTATTTTAATCAAGGGTGAGGTTTGTATAAGGCACCCTTCTTATTCTGTAGAAGTAAGGGGCACCTTCAAGATTTGTAGCTCACATCAAATAGACTTAAAGATAAAAAATGAGATCAATTTGTTCAAGATGCACCTCATGACAACTACCAGTATTTGTAAATATTTATGTACAAATTTTATAAAAAAGCTTGATGCCTAAAAGTTCTCCTAGTATATTCTCATACTAGCAACATGTAAATCGGTAGAAAATCTATTTTAGCAAGAGATGGAAATCTAAACATAATATAACTAAGGTGCAAGTTACATTCTCTCACCGGACAAGAAGAATTAGTCCATTTTGCAGTGCATGATCCATGAAATGAATGATTACACATCGTAGTAAGAATTCCACTGATGTCTTGGTCCAGCCTCTCTACATCATTACATGAAAAATAAATATAAGAATTCTTTTTTTATAAGCCACTTAAAAGTTAGAACTAAAAAACAAACTATTCACAAGGTTAACTATAGCCTCGCTTTTGACCCACTTTACCTCTCACGCATAATTGAATAACACAAACTAAATAGAAAAATCAAATGTAATAAGAGATCTGATCATATTGTGAGCTAAGAACCTAACGAAATGCAATGCTATACAAATCAACTTAATCAACTTCAAACAACTATAAATAAATCCAAATATCTGCTAAGTACATAGCGTCCATCCATTTACCAATAATGAAACTCAGGCAAGGAAATAATGCCCTTTACGTGGGCACCAAAGCAATGGTTCTCAACCCCATCTTGGTTCTTTTTTCTCAGAAAAGATACATGTCACAGATGGCCGATAATGTAAATGGTTATATATAGAGATAAATACAAACATTGAATTATCACACCTACGCACACAAAAGAAAAAAATTGTAGCAATGCCCTTTACATCAGCTTAGTGTAGAGCAGGTACCCCCTTGTGGTGATTTATATGAACAGGTCTTAATATCACTTCTTCTTAGCATTCATTCAAAGGACAATTTTTAGGTTTATGAATGGGAAAAAGTTGATCTAAGAAGGGTGATGACTTTAAACTTTACCTTAACCCGTCTTAAGCCTGGGTAAAAGAGGTAGATTGTGTTAAGTAGGCAGCCAATGTAAAAGTTTGCCAAAACTTTCCATGAATCCTAAATCTATGCTATCTGCTTATGCTAGGGCGTTAATAGAGTAGAATGGCAGAACAAGATTCGTTTAGCCAACCCCAAATAGTTGAGAAAATGCTCTAATGACGATGATGATGATGATGAACCAAAAAAAGTAATCTATGAGCAAACACAAGCTCCAAGAGCAAGTCTGATAAAGTTCAGGAAATTAGCACCCAGTCAAGTTAGAGAATAAATATAATTGTCTCATGGAAAGGCCTACACACAAAACATCAATCTTGCTTGTGTAAGTAGAAGAAAAGTGCCTTTCAGAGCTATTGATTTTATTTTTTATAGGGCATGCAATCAAATCTAAACTTAGAATGCCATTTTCAAGAGAACACAAAGAACCAAGACTTACCAAGGCAAACCGGACATGTTGGTAACTCAGTCAATCCCTTGGGAGGAGTTTCAGCAATTTCTATTGAATCTGTATATCGCACGTCGGAGGTAAAGAGAACATGACAAACCTCTGCCTGTTTTAATTCAAAGAATACAAAACAACACCTTTTCATTGATCCAAGAGACTAGATGCAACTACCCATGAAATATTTACTATTTGCAAAATTTAAAAATTGTCAGACTAGGTGACAACTGAGAAAGGTTCTTAGTTCTGCTACAAGGCAGGGACATTAGAGCTACTTAAATTAGCAGTTAACTGAACCTAAATAAAGAACAGTAAGTTTTTACTCAGGATTAGAACCTCCACAGATGAAAAACGTCTGCCATTGCAATGCCGGAAAAAACCATCAGTAGAATTCTGATTTTCAAACATAACCAAAACACTGTACCTATCATCCATTCCATCATTTCTGCATTCCCCAAAATGTCCAAACCATCAATTAACCAGGTAACAGAAGATAACCAATCCCAATAGATTACAAACATGTAACAAGCAAAAGAATGCATCAGGAAAACTTCTTATAAGTCAAAATGGAGGAAGGCAGCAACCTAATGACTCGCATCTCCAACATGTGCTCTGCAAATGAGCCAGAGAATTGGAAGAACTCAGCATAGGTAATGTGATTTGGAACTGCAAGAACGCAAACAAGTGTGCTCCTCCCTTCCTGAAAATGTCATAAAAATTCAAATCCAAACTGAATTTCAGCCCCAGTTCTGAAATCATGACATATTTTCTTCAAAACCCATAGCTAAAATAAAAGGAAAAGAGAAACAGGGATAAAAGAGAGAAAAAAGAAGTACAATAGAAGAGGAAAGAGAAGAAGAAACAGGAGAATTCGAATCCTATCTCACCCAACCCAAAAAGTGAATACCAATTTCAAAATTTTCATCCATCTGCTTCAAAACCCAAATTTTAGAACATAAGAAAAGGAAAGAGACCAAAAATGAATGACAGGAGAAAAGAAAAAGGGTAACCCAAATTCCATTTAGCATAGGAAATGGGTGACTTCCAGGTTAACAAGAAGAGAGAGAAAGGCAAAAGAGACGAAATAGAATTCATTCATGGCTGAGAAACTCACAGGAAGGGCATCGGGGGACGCAGGGAGATCAGAGACATTGCGAAAGAGGTGGATGATGCCCTTGCTCTCCTGAAATCTAGGGTTTCCAGAGAAGAAGAAGAGTGAATGAGTAGAAGTAGGAGAGGAGGAAGCATCTCCATATTTTGTTGTTGAAAATGGAATCTCAACAGAGTGTATACTAAGAGTGAACATGATTATATGTTATTGCAGAGTTATGGTGTTGAATTCTGTGATTATGCAGTGAAATTTTTAGCCACCATCACTGCAAGAACCTTAACTTAATAGCAACTGTTTGATGTGGTGAACGATGAATGGATCAGCAAAAGTTGGCTTTTCAATTCATGTGTGTCAATAGCCCTTCTACAAAAAGGGTCCAGATCTATGGATCGCGGTCCGGATCGGTAGATCTGCCTATCCTGGGAAAAAATAAGAAAAAAATGTGAAAGTTTTTAAAAAGGGGAAAGTTTATATAAAGCGGAGGCTCTAAACAATCAAATTTCAAATTATCTCAAAATTTTCATTAAAAGATATTGTTTTGATGCGGAATAAAATATGAGGTTTTTAAAAGGGAAAAATTTATATAGAGCCGACGCTTTAAATAATCAAATTTTAACCTACTTCAAAAATTTCATTAAAAGAGATTGTTTTGATGCCCAAATATCTTCAAATCGATTATATCACATTAAGATGCATGGACATATGAAAAAATTGGATTTCAAGTTTTGAAAATAGTATATTTTGTAACGCATTTTTGGGTCGTCAATCTTTAATATTTAATATTTTCAAGTTTTTTTAGATGTGTTGATCTATAATATTTTTTAAGCTTTAAATTTGATAAATAAATATAAAAATATATTTTAAGGCTATTACAAAGATTTTCAATATTGAAACCACATTTCTCAACACTATTTGAAGGTAGGCTCAAATTTGATTGTTTAGAGCCTA
>NW_006500125.1:848881-894985 GCF_000471905.2 Amborella trichopoda | reverse complement strand
AAAGCTTAAAAAATGTTGTAGATCGACAGATCTATGAAAACTTGAAAATCTTAAAAATTGACAGTCAAAAAATGCATTACAAAATACATTATTTTTCCAAAACTTGAAATCAATTTTTTTTCTCATGTCCATGCATCTTGATATCGAGATGATCAATATGAGGATTTTTGGGCATCAAAACAATCTCGTCTAGTGCAATTTTTTACGGAGGCTCGAATGTGACTGTTTAGAGCCTCGGCTATATAAACTTTTCCCTTTAAAAAATCTAGATTTTAAGCTCCCATGGTATTGCAATGTAGATTTTCATTATTTTACTAAAAATATATTAATTTCTAGTGTTTGCTTATCATTACATGGATTTCATAATCAAACTAAAGTTTAAACATTTTCAGTAAAATGGATCTCTCTAACTCAAATTTTTATTTTTATATTTTTATAATCTCTAGTACCACATATGCTTGTAAAGATAGGAGGTCTTGCCTACTCATATCTTCTGTTTTCTTTTTTAAAAAAAAATTAATTTATTGAATTAATTATTTATTTTATTTATAATTTTTGTTAAGTTTTTTATCTATGTAGAGGTGTTGTATTTAATTTAGGAAAAATTACATAAATTTATGTTATATTTTTCATTATGCTGAAAATACCTGAAATTTTTTGTTTTAAACAAATGCCCATTTTTTCAACTCCATAACATTTTTTTTAAAAAAAAAAAAGATAAAACTACCCATTTTTCGATTTTGGAAAAACTGACATTTTTTTAGTTTTGGTTTTTGAGAAACCGTTTTTTTTTTTGTTTTGAATCTCGCTATATACCCTTCCCCCCTATTAAAATTGGCCAAACGAATATTGTTGAGCTTAATTTTTTCCCTCTTCTTTTTATTTCGAGAGCGCAACAAAGAGAGAGCTACAGATATTTACTTCGAGTTTTCATGGCGTTTGGGAGTTTTGGTGCAAACTCAATTCCCCTTGGTCCATCTCGAGGTAACATTCTTGGCCACTCATCTCGTGAAAACCAGAGGTATGATTATTCTCACAAAAAAAATTTCCCCTTTTTTCCTCATTTTTATGGGTTTTTCATGGTGCTCTGGTTTTGATTTCTAAAAGTTATTTTTCTTTTAATAGGCAAGGGCATTAGTTGATGGATTGGTCAATGGGACACTACTCCAACTCCCAGCCAAGCTGAAGCTCCAACGCCAGGTAGTGGGTAGGTGAAATGGATGGGATGCTACACCAACACTATGAAGGTTGGCTGATTTCGATGCTACACCTGTTGGTGGTGTCATGCCTGTCAAACACACAAAGAGGTAGAGGAAAAACTTGTATCTATTGACTATTATTAGCATGTATATTTAATACAACCAGAGATAACATGCACAATAAGATAAACTACAATGAGTAACTTCATATGAATAGTGGTTTAAAAAACGGATTGGTGAATCGGCATTTTGGATCAGGAATCGGCCAATCGGTCGGATTCAACCTTAAAAAAATTCAAAAAAATATTAAAAATCATTACAAATATTGTTTTTTAGGAATCCAATAAGAAATGAGAGTACTACATTAATAACTTCTATTTTTTTGTATCAATATAAGAATATGGAGATGTTCTTTCTTTGTATGAAGATTCAAAAACCAAGGGTATGACCATTACAAATAAATAACTTTAATGTTTAATAATTAGTGTTGATAGAAATATGGAATTTAGTAACATAAATTTGCAATCATATTTTAATAAATTAAGAAAATAAATAATGAAATTCATATTTGCACTGTAAGACAATTGATAAAGAAACTTGAAATAAATTCCCATATCGAATAGTCTCACATCGAAGTTATGTGCACGCTACAAGACAAGGTTGTTGTTTTAAACCTCCAGTTGCCTTAGGGACAGTGAATAGTCCCACATCAAAGAGTTTTAGAAGGCAAAGTCAATATAAAAGGGCTTTAATATGGCTAAAGGGAAAAAGCCTGACACGTGTGAGGCAACGTGTTGCCATGATGGGGCAGGCTCGCAGTGGGATTGGGGGTTACCCACATGGTATTGCGTGCTTTACTTGAAGATTTTTCAACTAAAAAAAAAAGTCAAATCTATAAAGTTGGTGTACCCACGTGGTGTGGCGAATCTCAGCAAAAAAACGGCCAAATCCCATTTTATGGACGGATCCAGAATGGGTTGGCCGATACCCGATTCGGATCGCCCGATTCTGGATTGGATCACCGATTTTTTAAACACTGCTATGAAATATACACTTTCCACATAAGAACAAATAAATGCATGATCTTCAATATCTACACTCCCTCTCAATCTGTGGTTGGTTGAACAACATCAGTTTGTCAATGAGACAATCATAATGAGCATGAGTCATTGCCTTGGTAAAAATATCTGCAAGTTATTGTTATGAGGCAATATGTGGGAGTGTAACTTCTCCAGCCAGGAATTTTTCACAAATAAAATGATAATTAACTTCTATATGCTTTGTGTGGTCGTGGAACATTGGATTGGAGGCAATGCGTATGATATTTATATTATCAACATACAATGGCATAGAAGATCGATGAAGAATATTGAGGTCATGTAAAAGTCCTCTCAACCAAGTAATTTCACTACAAGCTGAGGACATTGTTCAGTATTCGGCTTTTGCAGAAAATTTAAGCACAGTTTGTTGTTTCTTACATTTTTATGATATGAGAGAGTCTCCAAGAAATATACACCATCTAGTGGTCGAGCATCGAGTATTTGAGCAACATGCCAAATCTACATCAGCATAAACTTGTAATTGGAGAGAAGATGTATAGGAGAATAATAGGCATATATAGCATGTACCATATAAATAACGAATGATACGATGGACAGAGGTGGATGCAACGTGGTTCATCAATAAATTGATTGATGACATGTACTGCATGAGATATAGCAGAACATGTCATGGTGAGATAAACTGCCAACCAGTTGTCTATAAAGAGTAAGATCTGGAAGTCTGTCCCCATCATCCTTCTTATAATTTATCATCAAATAAGTTGGTCAGTTTGATCAAATCATTGGTGCACTTCTTTTTGTTAATTATTTATTCATTGGGATAATAATGAATCTCCAAGCCAAGAAAGTAAGTCAACTGACCCAAATCTTTCAATTTGAATGAGTGATTAAGAAGCTCTTTCAAGTATTGTAAATTGCCAAGTTGTCTCCTATAATGATAATATCATTAATATATAAGAGAAAAAATGTTATCCTTAAATAACAATGGTGGGTAAATAATGAATAGTCATGGGCACTTTGTTTCAACCCAATATTCACAATGGCCTGTCGAAACTGTTTAAATTATGTTCTTGGAGCTTCTTTTAAACCATACAAGGATTATTTCTAATGACATACCATAGACTTGTCATGGTAGTACCCAGGAGGAGGTCTTATATATACTCTCTCTTTTAAATGCCTATTACATCCATCTGAGAGATAGTCCACTGACGAATAGCTGAGAGGGCAATTACTATACGAAACAGTAGTCATTTTAGCAAATGAGCAAATGTTTCATCATAGTTTATGTCATATTCATGTTTGTAATATTGAGCAACTAGTCGTGCTTTATATTGTTTAATCCCTCCATCAGATTTAAGCTTCACAGAAAAAACTCATTTACGTCCAATAATAAATGTGTGAGGAGGGCACAGTACAAGATCTCAAGTGTTATTTTTCAACAAAGCCTTTATTTCTGCATTCATGACCTCTTTTTAGCATGATATAGTCAATGCTTGCGGGTAGGTGGAAGGAATATCAACTGAATTTAAATGGGCAAACAATGATTTAGGAAGTAAACAAAGATCTAAGTATTTAAAAAGAATATCAACAACATCAAGAGAAATAAACAAAGCTCTCTGTTGTAGTGAAAAGTCAAAATCATCAAGGGAAAAGCCATATCAGTCAGGGGGGTGAGTTACACGTGAAGAATGTCGTAACTGGATAAAGTTATTAAAAGAAACAGGATTATGAGAAAAAGAGGGAAGATAATCACTTACAGGTAGGGCGGATGTTTGACCTTGTTTTGGTTGGTGATATGGAAGAGACAAGGATTGGTTTTGTTTGCCCTATTGTTGATGCACCCATATTTGTGATGATTTATGTTTGGTGTTGGCATCTGAGAAATCTGGTAAAAAGAAGTAGATGACCCTTTTGATTTAGTAATTGAAGAGTAATAAAAGAAGCTTTCCATAAAGACGACATTTCGAGAAACACGTACGCGATGAGCTGTTGGATTATAACACAGAAATCTCTTTTGGTAGGGACAGTAACCCGCAAAAACACAAGTGACTGCTTGAATAGAAAATTTTGTTGTTTCATGTGCAGGAAGATGAACAAACTAGATATAAAAAAATATACAAGAGAGAATAATCAAGATGAACATGAAATAATGAATAATATGGAAATTCTTTATGCAAAACTAAAGAGGGGAGGTGATTTATGAGACAAACAATTGTTGATGCTGCTTCAACACAAAAACTATGAGGAATACCAGAGTCATACATAAAGGTCCTAATAACTTCCAAGATATAATAAATTTTCATTTCAACTATGCCATTATGTTATGAAGTATAGAGACAAGTTTTTTGCGATTGAATACCATGAGTTTTTAAATATTCTTGAAAATCATGTGATAAGCATTCCCCCCGTGAATTTGACCGTAAAATTTTTACTTTTGTACCAAACTGGGTTGCAACCGTGGATAAAAAAATTTTGAAATAGGAGAACACTTCAGATTTATAGCACATAAAGTATATCCAGGTATAACGTGTACAAATCTGGCGTATAAAGTATATCCAGTTATAACGCGCACAATCATAAATGAACAAAACAAAATACTTCTATACATCCCTACAAATAAGATGAAAAGTGTAGTTGCTCTATCTTGAGTAGGAAAAGGACAACTAATGCTTTTCTTCAAAGAACAACTAATACAAGATTTATTGACAGAATTTAAAGCAAGTGCATTATTGAGAATTGAACTAGAATGAAAAATATTATCTAATTTGTTTGCATTCGGATGACCAAGTCTCTGATGCCACACATGTTATTGTTTATTAGAAACAAAAAAACCAAAATCCGATGGAAAAAATAAAGAAGCATCACGGTTTGGTTTTTCAAAATCCAAAGCTAACAGATGATCAATTCTACACTGCTTCCCTTTATACGTAGGTCTTGTATTACACAACCATCACGAGAAAATTGAATATTGTAACTATTATCGACAAGTTGGCCCAAGGAGATGAGATTGGCAATTAATTTAGGAACCAAGAGAACATTAGGTAAACCAAAAGGTGCACTAGGGGAGACACAAAGTGAGAGATTATCAGTACCAATAATATTCATTTTCTCCACATTAGCAGTGAGAATTTGACTATTACCTTGGTATGGTTTAGTAGATGATGAACTAGTATGCATTCCAGTCATCTAATTAGAGGCACCAGAGTCAATAAACCAAAGGGGATTCATACTAGGGGATAGATAAGAATTCATATCAGACAAGCCCATAGTAGAGGAAGTAGAAGAGAGAGCTGTAGACACAAAGTTTTGCACCAACTGTTGAACATCATCTAACATAGTTGATGTCTGGGACCCAATCGTATTTGAAGCATGAATAGTATTTGTTGGAGGGTTCTCTGACTTTGTATCTATCATTAGTCCCTCTGATGCATCATTCACAACTTGGTATGCCATGTAAATAGGTTTCCTTGTATCTGATGCCCAGTTGCTTTGTTGAGGACAATTTCTATACTCCGTGATAATATGCCAATGACATTTGCAATAGTTATATAAAAAAAAAAAATTACAAAGGGAAGCAATATGACCATATTCCCTATAGTAATAACATTGCAGCAAAGATGAGTTCTTTTGTAATGGCTTTCCTCTAAGTTGTTGAGCCACAAAAACAGACTATATATCTTTCTTTCGCTCAGTAGTGGCTTATGTTACACTTCTCGTCTCCTCACGAACTAACTCACCCAGAATGACATTCACATTGGGCAATGTTTCACGATTCAAAATATTTGCTCAAATGATTTCATATTCTAGGTGCAACTTAATTAAGAACTGCATCACCTTTCTGTCATTATTTATCGCCTTTAAGTTTCTTATGCAACAAGCACTGGTGATAGTCGTCATACTTACAGATTCATATTTTGTCCGCAAGTTCATAAAACCAGCATACTATTCTTGGATGTTCTTCTCCCCTATCCATAGGTAAACATATCATACTCGGTTAGGAATCACCTTGCATGAATTGATTGTTGAAAAACGTTTTTCAGATATTCCCACATTTCTTTCGCAGTGCGGAAGCCTCTCATTGGTCTGCCTATGTCCATATCCATAGAGCCAAGGATCTATGAAACAATTTTTGCATTGTTGACTTTCTATTGCTGAGTTTCTTTAGTAGTGGATAGATCAAGTTGTGTTTCAGTTCCATCAATAAACCCCCACCAACCTTTTCCTTCAACAAAAAACTAAAATAAAATCGTCAATCATAATAGTTTTTCTCATCAAGTTTTATGGCTAGGACATGGGGAGAACAAGTGCAAGCAAGATCAATGGGATATTTTTTTGCTTTTTATTTTTTGTTTTGTTTTTTTTTTTTTTTTTTTTTTTTTAACCAGAGAGTTATGAGAGGAAAAAAAACGGATTTTTATGAACGATATAGAGATGCAAAAAGAAGAAAGGAAACAAAAAACAACTCAAAACTAAAAAGTTAGGGAGAAAACAAGACGAATAAATACAAGATCTGATTTTTATTTCCGAGCCGTTGTAAGAAGAACTCTAATATGAGAAACTATAGATTTTCACTGGAAAATACTTTGTAGAAGGAGCGAGCAAGATCAATTGGATCTGATGAACTAAGATAGAACAAGGAACAAATGCAAGAAAAAAAAACACAAAAACTCGTAGATAGATAGAGAGAGAGAGAGAGAGAGAGAGAGAGATGATGCAAGGTTATAGAGAGATGGATCCGATGAACCAAAACGGCGCAAGGAACAAGTGCAAGCAGAAAAAAAAGAAATCGGAGGGAGAGAGATGATGATGCAAGGTTGTAGATAGATTTTCCAGTGTATGTTATCTCTGATTTTAGAGATGATCTCAAAAGAAGACAAAAATAAAAAAGCTAAATGACAAAAAACAATGGGATTTTAGAGATAATGCGGGCTCGTATGTATAAAAAAAATGATAGCAAGAAAAAGAGCCCAAACCGATCTTGCTTCGAGAGAGATTCGAGATGGCTACGAAGATTGAAAGAGATCAACTTGCATTGAATATTTTGAAAATCCTTGATAGTGTTGGTTTCGGATGGTGTAGAGATCGATTTCTACAGCCACAGGATGGTTGATCATAGAAGAAGGAAACTCTCACATACATGAATGGACAGAAACAGGGCAATAATGAATTTCGGCTTTGATACCATCTCAAACACATAAATAGATAGAGGAAAAGCTTGTATCTATTGACTATTATTAATATGTATATATAATACAACCAGAGATAACATGCACAACAAGATAAACTACAATGAGTAACTTCCTATGAAATATACATTTTCCATATAAAAATAAATAAATGTAAGATCTTCAATCTCTACAATGCTTGGTGCTACACCAGCCGGTATGGCTTGGGATGCAACTCCAAGCTTTCGGGTATGGCTACCCCAACTCCCAAAAGGCAAAGCCTCCGTAATAAAAAAATGGATGATCATCTCACCTGCAAGGGCAAAAAACTGTGGGGTGAAGGGTATAAAGAGCGAGAGATTAAAAAACGCAAAAAAAAAAAAAAAAAAAAAAAAATTAATTGATTTTTCAAAAGCAGAAATTAAAATGGCAAGTTTCGCCTTTTTTTTAAAAAAAAAAGTGTTATCAAGTTGAAAAACAGACATCTGTGTAATAACATAAAGTTTCAGGTATTTTCGTAATAATGAGAAATATAACAGATATTTACGTAATTTTCCCTTTAATTTATCTCTAGAGATGTCATATCTAAATTTATCTTTCTAGTGATGTTATATTTATTTCAATATGTATTTAATGTATCACTCGTTCTCTCCTTGAAAATGTCAAACTCACCTACTTTCTATTGACTTAGAGTGAAGATTTTCTTACAAAGAGTTTGGGCACAATCACATTCCCAAGAGAGAGGGAGAGAGATCAATATAATGCACAACCTATTACTTAGAGAAAATAAACAAATAAATAATGCACAAACCATTTCCCACTTGTTCAGTTTATAGGACAATTGTGAGACCAACTTTGCTATATGGGGCTGAATGTTGAGCGGATTAAAAAACAATATACTCATAGAATGAGTATAGCGAAATGAGGATGTGAGGTGGATGAGTGGCAAAACAAAAATAGATAGAATTCGAAATGAATTCATTCGGAAGAATTTAGTTGTGATACCAATAGATAATAAGATGAGAGAGAGTAGACTTAGGTGAGCTAGCCATGTGTGGCACCAACCAAGTACAACACTTATTAGGAGGTGCGAGTTAGTTTAACTAAAAGAACTTAAAGGGGCAAAAGATAGGCCTAAAAGGATGTAGTTGAAAATAGTTCGGAAAGATATGGGGACTTATGGTCTCACTAAGGGTATGACCTTTAATAAAGCAAAATGACAGATCATGATTCGTGTAGCACGTCTCAATTAATTGTGAAAATATTGTGATGATAATGATGATGATGACAAGGACCTATGAATCAAAAAAATAGTCTTATGGTCTCTCTTCATTTATTTGAAAAACTAAGACCTATGAATCAAAACAAAGTTTGTTATATGCCCAATAAAAAAAAGGAGGGTAAGGACTTTTTCCCCCGATGAATAAACAAGTGTCATATAAATAAAAAACATACTTTAGAAAAATCTCCCCATTCTCTACTTGTTTCTCCTTATGTCAGAACAATTTTGATGAAGTTTTATTGAATCATTTTTGAGAAAGGAGATGAAGAGGCTAGATCAAACCACATTTCATTTTAAAAAAAATAAATGTAATAAAATAAAAATAAAAATGAAAGGATCAAACTCATGCATTTGAAAAATTGAAAGGGCGACTTCGCTTTCGATCAAACAGGCTGCCATGGTGACTTTAGAAGTTTTCTTATTGATGATCTGACTTTCATCCCATCAGCAATAAGGATCAAACTCAACATATTCTTCAAGTTGGGCTGCAAATGATCCTTCTACACATCTACTTACTTGCAGTAATCACCTTGAGTCCAATATCGAGTCCCCTACATTAGATTTTGTACAATGATTTAATTCATGAAAAAAGTTTATATAAAGTTGCAACCTTAAAATGTAGAATTAAGGTTGCACCTCAAAAATCTATTGGAAAATGTTGTTTTACTGTTGAAAAACGTTCTAATTGATCATCTTGACATCGAGATATATGAATATGAAAAAGAAAAAGATTTCGAGTCCCAGAAATAGTGCCCTTGTAGCACATTATCTAAACCGTCAATTTTCAAGATTTGTATATGCGTGTAGATATACTTGATTTGAACTATTTTTGGAGTTTAAAATTTTATAGTTAAGAGTTTTATAGATTTTCAGGCAATCCTAAATTTTTTTAAAAAAATTTAGAAGTGCATCTTAATTGGATTGTTTAAGGTTGCAACCTTATGCAAACCATATCCTTAATTCATACCTCCAAAATAAGAAGGATTGACAACTTATTGGGGAGCGTGAAAACCTTCGCTCATATCTACACCACTTGGTCAGCTCAAGATTTATCATCATTAATATAGTTTGATGAGTTCCATACCACAAATTTTTTTTGAACCATAATGCCAAATGTCCCCAAAATCTTAATGTCACATGCTCCATTTCATTCATGTCTGACATTTGGGAAGTTAATTTATTTGGGTGGATTTTTTACATAGACTATTTTTCTTAATGTGCTCCTGAAAAACCTACCCTACAAGAAATCACCTAAGTATTGAGGGCATATCTTTAAGTTAGGTATATACATATGAGGACCCAATATTAAGCTCATACAATATGGTCCAAAATCCCCATGGCTTGCCTTATCTGTTGGTGGTATAAGACAAATGGGTTAGAAACACAATCTTTTAAAAAATTTCATTGTATTAAAACTCAAGAGTTTATATACATTTAAATAATAAAAATTCAACCCTAATAGGTCCCTTACAAATCCCTTATTAAAAAATACGATTAAACTCGATACAAATAGTTACAATGTACATCTCTATGACATATTACATGACTTGTACTCAAAATTCCTCATTATATCAAAATTACATGATAATTTCATCTTCATTCTTCATCTTCATCACATATCACAATTTCTCATATACATTATATACTTGATTAAGATAATCCAACGAGATTTCAATGCACATAAATAATATAACATCGCATTAAAGCTTGTATTACATGATTATAAGAACAATATCAATATTCACATAATATACTCAATTTAATCAATCATGAATTACTCAATAACTATAAATACATCAAATTAACATGCAAACATACATGGGGGAAGGCATGATTTGAATCCTTTGTGCTCGAGCCACGAAAGGGCCTTTTGAAAACTTAATGTTGTCCCATTATTTAAGTCACAAATGATAATAATAACCCAAGGAGATCAATCTAATGGGAAGCAAATAATCAATTTTATTTCACTTAATGGAGATCAAATTATGAGAGATACATGAATCAAAACAACCCTTCAAAGTTTGAGAGAGAGACTACAACAAATAAGGAAGTTATGATGAGACTACATCATGTAGTCCATAAGGGACCACAAGAACATTTCAATATTCAAAAAAGAACTCAATGGACTATTTCATATGCTCAAATATGATGAAATAAATATCTCATCAGTTGGATTTCTCAGTAAAAATTCTAGAAAAATAAGATCAAGAAAATCAAGGCGAAACTACTCAAGATCATAGAATAAGCAAGCTAGTCTACACATATCATGTGTATGAATTACACTATTGCTTTGAGATTCTTCAAATATTAAGTTTTCATGGCCAAAAATAAAAAAAGCTATTGTAAATTAAGAATTACAACATGCTTTGATAATGGAAATGAGGTAGGAATTGAAATATAAGAAGAAAAATCAATACCTTAGTGAAGCAATAGTATGTGTTTGATCACAAATATGAGGGACTACTCCATAAAAGGTTTTCAAAAGAAAACTCAAGGAAGAAGATAGTCTCATGGGTGGCTACGTTTTTGTCAAGGGGGCTCTCTCTTTCTCTCTCTTTGAAGTGAATACACATGTTAGGGTTATAATTGATCACATAAGTAACTTTTATACTTAGATCATAAATGTGGATTGATCTTGATTCGTGATGCCTTAGATCAATGACACATCAAAGGATTTTATCCAAGCCACTCATCCATATCTTATCACCAAGATCAATGAATGAGTTTTTGATACCATTCTCTCCTTAAAACTTAGGTTTATAACTATTTTACTTTAAAGCCCTTAACTCCATTGTTTATTTCTCATTAAATCCAAATTTATGCTTACATATATGCCCATGATTTTTAAATAATTTGTGAGAGTCAATAAAAGAAAGGACATGGACATAAACGTAATATGGGACATTCACACATGTGAATAAAATATTTTATGGCACCATCAATAGGATTTTAATAACACTAAAGTTTCATATGGTTCAAGCCTATAAGGTGGTGTCACATAAGATACACAGACATGCTTTGAATCATATATGGATATTAATATTTAAATCAAATTAATTCTTAAAATCCCATAACTTCATACATGCCAAATAAACTACATGCATGAACCACCATGTCACAAAATAACTCACTTAAGTCACAACACTATGAAACATAATATTTTAAATAAACATAATATAACTAAATAACAAAAGACAACAATGCCCCCCACCCATGGCATGATGTCAGCACCTAAGGGGGTGTGGGGGTGCCATGTGGCATCCTTATGGCTACTTGGGACCCACGTGAGATCCCCATGGCTCGTCCACGATCATCATTTTGGCCAAACAATTTCAAGTTTTGGTGATTTAAAAATTCTGAAAAATTCTCTAAAAATCCCAAAAATTCTCCAAATGATTTTTCAATATTATTACATATTTTTGTATCAATATAAAATATTGTCTCATCAATTTTAGATTAATTTGGGCCAAAGGTAAATGACATCTCTAGACTTGTAATATTAGTCAGTGTCTTCCATTGGGCTAACCCGAATGACATTTCACTGGTGTCTCAACCCGACCCAACAGACCTATGCTCCATAGTCTATGGCAAGGACACATAATTGGCTACATCAAATTCGCTGAGCTTGAATTTCTCATCACCGGGGGTTTAATGGATTGCTGGTGCACCCCTATGGGACATGTTCTTACTCAAATACAGGGGTCCTCTCAAAGCATATGTGCACTGGCTCTTTTTAAGTCGGATAATACTATAGAAGAGTGGCTTCTCTATACGACTGTGGGTGCACATGCCATGGAATGGTTTCATGTCAAGATATGGGCTCATGACCCATAAGCCGACCATTCTATACAGGACGCATACTCTTTTAAATAACCGGGTTCTATTATTCTCGATTGGATTATCCAAGCTCTGATTTATCACATCAACTGTAAGGCATTCTAATCAATATAGTTATGACTAGAAGGTAACCCTCACACCTCCCTGAGAGTTCACACTCTCAAAATACATACTCTCAATACCTTAAATACTTGGGGTATATGAATCTGGTCTTGGTGTGCCAAGCACCTAGATTCAGTCTCTCTCTCTCTAGCTCCCACTGAGCGAAAAACTCTTGGTTTTAAGGCTTTGAAAGGCCACATAGCCAATATTCTCCCACTTAGCCTCTTAAACGATTATCTATCTCTCATTCTTATCTACAATGAAACAATTTAAGTATTCATTCTTTACCATAAAAGCAATACTCATATCAAGCAAGGAGCAAGTATAAATAACTATGTTAACTTTCTTAATCTCACATCATGCACAAACATAAACCATTGTAAGCTTCATAAGCGTAATCAATCAACATGGTCAAATGTCACCATTAATAGTCATGAACCAATAAAAGGAAGTGCGGTCAAACATATGTACTCACAAGAGCAAATTGTCATGAACTTTTTCTATGTCTGATGTATGTCACATAAACCACAAATCACAATTTAAAAGTCATGTCATTCATGTGTTATCATACTTATGCCAATGCCGCACATACTAGTTATCTAGTGTATAATCCATGTGAAAATAAATGCATATGATTACCATGACATGAAATACATGTATGGATAAGAGATGATCCATTACCATAATGTCACATAATTAATAATTGAAAATTTAAAAGTATATCAAAGAGATGCCTCACAACTCTTACAATTGGCATATCTCTATGTGACTTAAGACTTCTCAATGCGGCATTAACTAAAAACAATAATACTCACAATGTTGCGGAAAAAAATAGCCCATGAGTTCATAAAATGATCAATTTCAAATACGAGGCCAAACATTCCTTTCGGCTTTTATTTACAAATCATTCTTATTCAATGCGTCTTCCAAGTTTCTCAGAAGTGAAATTGATTTGAGATATGAGTTTTTCTAAACTCAATATCAAGGTTCTCTCTTTTATGATGGTTTTACTACTTAGACTTACTAAAGATTCTCCTATTGAAACCAACAAGGTTGTCTTTCAAAATAACTTGAATTTATGTCTTCGAAAAAAATTTACTTTAAAAAAAAACATTAAAAGTTTCAAAAAGAACTTTATTTAAAGATTGATGACTACAAGATACTCCAAATATTATGACACACTGTTATATGATCATACCATAATATTAAAGAACATCTTTAAAGGCGATCTTCCGAAACAGAGGGAGCATAGAGTTTAGCATAGTCATAACTCTTTAATAGAAAGACAATACAAAGTAGCAATATACATAATGTGGTGGATTCCCCTTTGTGGTTTCTAACATACTCTTGTGTTTAAAACATTTGAATTATAAAAATCCTCGTTCAGAAAAACAAGTGTTTAAGATAAAATATCTTTCATCACATTTCCATAATTATTATAATCCATACTCTAGATACATTTTGGTTCGATTGATCTCAATTTCTAAAATAATGACAAACATGTTACTATAAAGGAAAATATTATCTCATGAAAATCCTTTTTCATGACTAATGAGTCTAATATGTCATGTAATAATCCTCATATGCAGTTTATAACACAATACCACATTCACTTATTCACATAAGAATTATGTCGAGATCATTTGCATCACTAAGTACTCACAAGATGATAATACAATGCATCACATTGTCTAATCATTTACGAAATCTCAAAATAATGAAGAATGTAGCTTGATGCACCATAAGGATTAATTAGTACCAATGTCATATTCATGAAACATCTCATGAGTTCCCAAGTCATAAAGCAGCTAACAAATAACAAATATTCCACTTATCTCATAATTCTCGAGCAATCACAAGTACAATCCTTACACATGCTATATATCTTGAATTAGCCATATCCATAGGATCAGTAATTTGAATCATAGATCATAGATCTAGTTATACATTTAAAATCTTAATATGCAAGTATCAGCCAGTTTATAGCTTATGTGACGAGTCCAAGCCTTCCAATTATAACTCACAAGATAACATAAAAACCAAAATGATTGTTTTCTAATAAATGAATTCTCAATATATTAAAAACATGTTCAAAGGTAGAAAGAAGTCGTACCTTCAAGTCATAATGTACCAATACCTTTGTCTTCGATCCGTGATTTGGTTTCACCCTTTTTTTGTCTCTTTTGTAACTATGTACATTATCTCATCTATCCATATGTGTCTTTAGTTTTGTTGTCAACTTCATCACACACTATCATGAGTAATACAGATCTAGACCAAGACTCGGGTATCGGGTATTAAAATTCGTACTCACGATTTAGTAGGGTTATATAGGGTTATATAACACTCACACTAATCTAAAATATCCTAAGAACTCACAAAGACTTTCAATAACTTATACTTCATAGTGGAATTACATAAATATAAAGTACCTATGCCCTTCTTACACATTAAATATAGCATCTACTGTTTTTTTGTTTTTTTAGGATGAACATGATCTACTTTAATGGACATAACTTTAAATCTAAATATAATTTTGTCATGGGACTTATTCTAAGATAAAATACACTCAAAATGAGACAAATTTCATTTAGAAAATAGCACTGAATAATGGTCCAAAGTGGATAAAACAATCCCATAAATTTTGATTGATCAAATACCCCATGGAAAAAAATATAAAGTTCTTGGAAATGTACTTCTCAGATCTGACACACTTTAATAAACGGTTAATAACTTTCAAAATATATATAATATGGTCATAAGACCTTTTTCATATGAAAATACACTCAATAACACAAAATACTCTCAAATATCATTCTCTTACATAAAGTATTGAATGCGTTACCATTAGCTCAACAATTGTGGAAAATATTCATTCACAGTTCTCATTCCAATGACACTATGAATTCTCAAAATCAAAACACATACATCACGACAATCATGATCAAGTGTTTATGCAATTTGAAAATTACATTATACACAATATAAGAGAACTAAGGAACCATATTAGAGCCATGCTCTGATACCATTTGTTGGTGGTATAAGACCAATAAGCGAGAAACGTAGTCTTTTAAAAAAATTTCATTGTATTAAAACTCAAGAATTTAAATGCTTAAATATCTCAATGCAAAACCATAATACATATATTCCACCCTACAAACATGGTTTATACACATTTGAATAATAAAAATTCAATTCTAATAGGTCCCTTACAAGCCCCTTACTAAAAAATATGATTAAACTCAATACAATGTCTAAATACTCACAATGTACATCTCTATGACATATTACATGACTTGTTCTCAAAATTCCTCATTATATCAAAATTACATGATAATTCCATCTTCATTATTCATCATCATCTTATATCACAATGTCTTATATACATTATACACTTGATCATGATAATCCAATGAGATTTCAATTCACACAAACAATATAACGTCGCATTAAAGCTCATACTACATGATTATAGGAACAATCTCAATATTCACATAACATACTTAATTTAATCAATCATGAATCACTTAATAATTATAAATACATCAAATTAACATGCAAACATGTATAGGGGAAGCCATGGTTTGAACCCCTTGTGCCCGAGCCACGAAATAAGCTTTTGAGGACTTAATTTTGTCCTATTATCTAAGACACAGGTGATAATAATAACTCAAGGAGATCAATCAAATGAGAAAAAAGATCACTTTTAATATACTTAATGGGGATCAAATTATGAGAGAGACATGTATCAAAAAATCCCTTCAAAGTTTGAGAGAGAGACTACAAAAAATAAAGACGTTATGGTGAAACTACACCATGTGGTCCATAAGGGACCATACGACTTTTCAACATTTAAAAAGGAACTCAATGGATTATTTCATATACTCAAATATGATGAAATAAACATCTCATCAGTTGTATATTCTCAGTAAAAAAAATAAGATTAAGAAAATCAAGGTGAAACTACTCAAGATCATGGAGTAAGCAAGCTAGTCTACACATACCATATGTATGGTCTACACTATTGCTTTGAGACTCTTCAAATAACAAGTAATGAATAAAGCTATTGTAAATTAAGAATTATAACAATATTTGATAATAAAAATGAGGTAGGAATTGAAATATAAGAAGAAAAATCAATACCTTAGTTATGGTTGATCAGACAGATAATGGATTACTCCGTAGAAGGGTTTCAAAATAAAGCTCAAGGAAGCAGATAAGTCTCATGGGTGGCTATGTTTTTTTCAAAGGGGTTCTCTCTCTCTCTCTTTGAAGTGAATACACAAGTTAGGATTATAATTGATTTTATAAGTTACTTTTATACTTAAATCATAAAGGTGGATTTGATCTTGATCATTGATGCCTTAGATCAATGACATATGAGAGCCTTTTATCCAAGCTACTCATCTACATCGTATCACCAAGATCAATGAATGACCTTTTGACACCCTTCACTGCTTAAAACCTAGGTTTATAGTCATTTTACCATGAAGCCCTTAACTTCATGTTTTATTTCCCATTAAATCCAAATTCATGTTTATACTTATGCCCATGGTTTTTAAATAATTTGTGAGAGTCAATAAAAGACAAAGATATGAACATAAAGGTAATATGAGACATTCATACATGTGAATAAAATATCTAATTATACGACCAATAGGATTTCAACAACACTAAAGTTTCACATGGGTCAAGCCCATAAGGTGGTGCCACATATGATACACATATATGCGTTGAATCATATGTAGATATTAATATTTAAATCAAATTAATTTTCAAAATCTCATAACTTCACACATGCCAAATAAACCACATGTGTGAACAAAATACCATGTGACAAAATAACTCACTTAAGTCACAACATTGTAAAAAATAATGTTTTAAATAAACATAATATAACCAAATAATAAAAGGCAACAATGCCCCCACGCATGGGCATGAAATCAACATGACGTCAGCGCCTAAAGGGGTGTGGGGGTGCCACATGGCTCGTCTTCGATCGTCATTTTGGCTAAGCAATTTCAAATAACAATTTTTTGTGTTTTAAAATGATTTTTCAATATTATTACATATTTTCTTATCAATATAATATCTTTTCTCATCAATTTTAGATTAATTTGGGTCAAGAGTAAATGAGATCTCTAGACTTATAACACTAGTCAGAGTCTTCCGTTGGGCTAACCCAAATGGCGTTCCACTGGTGTCTCAAGCCAACCTAATGGACCAAAGCTGTACAATCTATAGCATGGATACATTTTTGGTCACATCAAATTCGTTGAGTCAGAGCTTCCTATCACTAGGGGTTCAATGGATTACTGATGCACCCCTATGGAACATGTTCCTACTCAAATACAGGGGTCCTCTCAAAGTACATGTGCACTAGCTCTTCTAAGTCGGATAATATTATAGAAGAGTGACATCCCCATACGACTGTTGGTGCACATGGTATGGAACAGTCTCATGTCAGGATACGAACTCATGTCCCATGAGCCGACTATTCCATACATGATGAATATTCTTTTAAATACTCGGGTTGTTTTATTCTCATTTGGATTCTCCAAAGCCTGGTTTATCACATCAATTGTGAGGTATGTTAATCACTATAGTCCTAACTGGGAGGTGACCCTCACACCTACTTGAAAGCTTACACTTTCCAAATGTATACTCTCAATGCTTCAAATACTCGAGGTATATAAATCTGGGCCTAGTGTACCAAACGCCTAGATTTAATCTCTCTTTGTAGATCCCCTAGCAGATCTTAAAAAACATGACAAAAGATAAAAAGCATTATGACATACCACCGTTATCGCTCTCATAGCAGTCAGGGTAAGGATAATATGTTTTATCGCTTTGGGACACTTGTGCCTAGTCTTCCTAAAAGGCTACTTTAAGGAGAATGAGGGGCAACTATCTCCATCCATTATCGGATAGTTGATAAAATTTATTTGAAACCCACCCACTAGGCACAAAAGGGGATGATCGGCTGAGACGAGCTCCGCCCAAGAAGAGCGCCTCCGAAGTTTCACCTGGCAAGCTCTTGGGCTTCATTGTCAGCCACCGAGGCATGACCCCATTGTTTTACTTGTTTGTTGATCAACCACCCATCTCTCCCATATTTACAAGTAGGATCAACCATTATCGTCCATAAATAGCAAGTAGCTGAACCAAAAAGAAAAAAAGAAAAAGGAAACAAAGTAGCTACATATACGAAAAGAGGAATTAAAGAGAGTGATGAGACTACAAGGAACTTTGCAGTGTAGAGTGGTCCTCGTGGACCATCTTGTAGCAGCTCCCAGGTGCTGATAGGGAGCCAAAGACTTCAGAGAGGTCCTCGTGGACCATAGTCCTTTAGTCTTAGAGTCCTTTAGGACCAAACCTGGGTCCTCCCCATATCATGATCCTCACACTTAAGCAAATCCTATTACTCATCTTCACCATATTGTTGTAATCGATTGAACAAAGGTGTTTCACTCTGTTGAAATGCGTAGTATGAGTTAGCGATTTTGAGTGGGGCCAAACACAACCCTTATCCTATTTTCATAGAAATAAAGATAGGAGGCAAATGTTTGATGGAAGCTTGGTTCAAAACATTCATGTGCATAAGTCTTAATGGTGATTCTGTATGAACTGAAGCATGCCTCATACTAGACCCATGCTTATATCTAACCAAAGATGGCCTACCACATGTATGTTTGCTACCCCAAGGCATGTAGATGATATGATTTGTTCGCCACCCATTTAGAATTGGTAAAGGGCAAATCAAGTGTATGAATAGATGGCATGAGCTCGTCGTTTGCAGAGGATTGGAGACCATGGTGAACAATTCATCTTGCTGAGTATGCCCATGTCGAGCATGGGCTTGATGATTCTAACCATTTTTTGTAACATTTGGCTGGCCTCGAGCCTTAGACATGCTACCCCCAACCAATGAGGCATGGACATTGGTGGGTCGAGCCAAGAGCATTTCTTACAAAGCATATCAGGTAACCAAAGGAGAGTAAGGTTAAAACTAGATGCTTCTCGAATGATTTGTTGCTCGAACCCAATCGAACTGACTTGGTTTCACGTAATCTAGATTCGGAAAGGACATCTTGACCTCGTGCCTTGCTTCCATGGAAGCTTGATTCCCATATCTCATGCACCAAACCTGTTCAGCTGAAGTTTATAAAGGTTGTGGTGAATTCAGCCCAATCTTAAGTGTGAGAATGAGCCAAGAACTTGTGGTTTAGCTGTGATTGAGGATACATGACCATATGGTGGGGACTTCTTAGCCTCATGCCTTTAGAAACACTAACACTTGGAGATCTTATGCATCCCATTAGCAAGATAGCTGTGAAAATTTATTGGCAGAAATGGCCTCACTTTGCTGCCACATCCATGCATCGTAACCTACCAAATCATAGGCAAGAAAGTTAAGAATTCACCCTAGTCCTTGAGACATATTTGGCAGTGGATAGTACCTCAATTACAACCTGCTTCATAGGAATTTAATGTCAAAATGGGGCATGCTGTAGTGAAAGATTGCGAGACCACTATCAAAAGTTGTAGGTCATAAACAACCTTACTTTGAGGTCCAAGTGTGGCACGCACTATGTGCCGAAACTCATGAAAGGGGTATGAAAATGTCTCTGGCCCCTTAGGTTCATCTTGTAAGGAATTTTGACTTGGTGCTCGCCGAAAGGCCATTATGAGGTCAAGCATAGGAGATTGTAGTGAGTTGCGGCTCATAAACATCATTTTGATCCCCGAATCCGGCAGCCATTTGGCAAAGCTTGGGTTAGAAGGTCTAAAACCTGCCTGAGCCACCTGGGTGCATCAGTCAATGCATAGTGCCTTGGATGGAGGAGCCTTTTTGGGGGAGCGCAGAAAATAACATGAAAAAGCCGGCCCAGGTTGTTCAAGCTCTGTGATAGTGGTGGAGACCCCTTAGCCACATTTCTCAAGTGTGGAATCCCTCTCCTATAAGTTCGACTCAAAGCCACACGATTGAAGGCCTCATGACTAACCCAAGCATGGTTTGATTAATGAACTGGTGTTGATTGTCTTTCAAACTCACTAGAAGGGACCTCCATGGTGTCCTAGTCATGATATTGATGATCACATGAGTCAATGTATCTTAAGTGCTAAGGATAACCTTAGTGTGAGGGAAGGTCACTACAAATCTCGGTCCTACAACTATGGGTTGTGTGCCTTGTATAACTGTGGGCAGCAGTATTGTTGCACAGACAAATGGGAGTGGTGTTGATACCCCCAGTATTTGCCATCTTAAAGACAATTCCCATAACCACAGAATGAAAGGCAAACTCTTCCCCTGTGGATTTACTTGTTCATATCAAAAGCGCCCCAATTTAAATACTTGAATTAAAAGGCACATAATTGAGGCATAAATAACACTACGAAAGGCTTTCTATTTCATTTAGAGGGAAAGAGGTCCAGGGAACCTATGGATACATTGTTTATTTACATTAACTCCATTTTCTGCATAGTAAAATGACTTTGATATGTGGTTAATATGAAGTTCACACACGAAAATAAAAAGTATTTGACACTGGGGTCATGTATAGCCTCGTTGTACCCTATTTTTCTTGGTGGATCATTCCTTTATCTTTTATCATAATCTAAGGCTTCTTTGCGAATATTACCTCTCTTTCCCTCAAAAAATGGCTTGTGGTTATGCTCTATCTATTTTTTACTTTTTCTAGTAGGGTTTCTTTAAAATTGACTTTCACAGAGAATCCTTGTAGATTGTCTATGTGACTTAGCATGTGATGCCTGTATAGAACCTAACCCCCTTCCCTCCTCTATACAGAAATGTAATCCTAACATGGGGTGAAGAAACTCCCTAGTTATGTAGTGGGACTTATCCAAATAGCCCAAATCCAACCATAAAAAGGCCATATGTCCCAAGGGTTATCTCCTTTTATCCAATTATCAAGTAAATGGGATTTAGATTTTTGGACCAAAATACTCATTCTTGCATTTTGAACACAGTCCAAGAAAAGAAGATTGCTTTTGTTGCTTCTTGGTTGAGATTTGCTTAAGATTACAGAGGCTTTCATGCCATGTCACTGCATAAAATGTTACCATCAAGCATATGAATATTATTTTAGCATTTACATCAAGAAACAAAGCTTGTATATGACTAATATAAGGTTTGAGAGTTATAGCTATGGTCTTTGTGTTTTGTAGACACAACCATGAATTTGAGGCCAAAAACCATGTGTTTAGGACCTAAACCTTGCAATATATTTTTGTAATCCAAGTCTTCCATAGTTCCATGTACATTTTGATCCTGATCATAAAATTCGAAATCGGAGCATGTGAACTCTAAAATCGAAGAGTTTAGAGGTTTCGTAGGCCCCATGAGATTTCACAAGAACTTAATGAACTCAGGCTCCTGATGAATCTCTAAATCAGCCTTGGCAAAATTAGCTTAAATGGAATAGTTTCTTCACCATTTCTTGACTTAGAGTATTTTGATTAGTTTTATACTAATCCTATTGCACTCTAAACCATTCCGATAAGGCTGGGCCGGCTTTTGAGTATAGGCTAGTCAAGCTAGGCTTGAACCTAGGTCTTTTTAGCTTGTAGGGAACCACAACGATTTTGACCATGGTTGTGGGTTGTTAGTCCATCTTTTGAAGATGGTCTCAGTTAATTCAGTCATTATAACATCTATCTTGAGACATTGAGTTGTTCAAAATTGGGCCTTTGTTCACTCAAACCTTTCTTCTGGACTATTTAACCAAAGAGAATTTTTTTTTATATAAGGTGGAAACTTTATACCATTCAGGTAAAGTGCACCTCAAAAATCCACTAGAAGAGTTGGAAAACTATCTAATTGATCATCTTGACCACTAGATGTCTATATATGAACAAATAAAGAATTTTAATTCTTAAAAATAGTGCTTCTTATAATAAGTTATCGGAACCGTCTATTTTCAAGTATTTATAGATCTCCTCAGTTTATATCTTTTTAGAATTTTAAATTTCATAATTATGAATGAAAATATATTTTCAAGCCATCATAAGGTTTCGAACACTCGAACCACATCTCCAACCAAAATTTAGAGGTGGACCTTACCTCTGCAGTATAAGGACTTAGTTTTATGGGGATTTGGCCATGCTTTAGATGGCTAGAGGTAGTTCAAACTTTTGACACAGCTCTAAACCATTTGAAATTTGGCCATGCTTTAGATGGCTAGAGGTAGTTCAAACATTTGACACAGCTCTAAACCATTTGAATTTCGTTTCCACCGTAGTTCTTGAGTCTTAGATGTTATAAAACTCCCAAGCAAACAATATTATGTCACATTGCTTTGCTACAGTATTTGTCGCCACTATTTTTTTTTTGGGTGAATCAGTAGGGAGGGAACCCTACCTTTGATAAAAATTGAGCCTATGATATAGCATTGCAAATCATCAAGCGCTAACCAATTAAGCCTGGGCTCTTATCCTATTGTAAAATGCATCATCATAACTAGACCAGCAATTAAAAGAAAATTTGATTATGAGTTTTTAAAGGGCCAAGGGAATGGGGTTGGGGCATATGTGGTCAAGAGGGTGTATACCTTGACATAATGTCCCAACCTCCATTCCCACCATTAATGTGTCAGAAAATATAAAAGAGTTTTTAAAGGGCCAAATCCAGCCGCCTATGAAACGGACAGATACGCACATGGTTCAACAAAACCATTTCGGAGGCTCTTATATTTTTCTAAGTATGTAGTTTCCATAGAGCTTAGGCTTTATGAAAAACAAAGTAATGCCTCACCTCAGATCCTCATTCGAAAAGCCTTTTGGACATTGAAAATCTCCATGATGACTCTAAAATCAATTTCTAACAGCTATTATGAAATTTGAATCTAAAAAAATATTATAGATTTTGCGGATCCGTAGACACATATTTTTAAGGAAAAATAGACGGTCTAGATAATGTGTTACAATATACACTATCTTTAGGGCTTGAAATCCTAATATTTTTTTCAGAATCATTATGGTTAAGGCCAAGATGATTGATTTGAAGGTTTTCCGATATCAAAACTACAATTTTCAGTGACCTTTTAGATGAGACTTTACTTATTTCCTTTTTTTAATTGGTTTCTTTTTCGGATCGATGTGTGCCAAATTTAAAGCCAAGCAAATGCCCCTAGGGCCCTATTTGGGGGAGGGCAGACAAATTGTTTTGCACTGAGTAAGCCGGTTCATGGACCCAAATATCTATTACTAGTCATTATCACATTTATCAAAAGAAATTAACAGATGAAGTTGCATTTTATTTAAATAAATTCATAGAGCTCTAAATGAAGCTTTGAAATTAGGGTTGCGGCCATTGGCTATGGTCACAAGCTTTGGATTCTCCTCTTTCTTTAAAGATAAGTTCAAATTTGTTTGAACCCTCTTCTATTTTATGGAAAAGAATGCGAGGTGGGAAGAATGTGGACTGTGTCTTCTTAACAACTTTCAAATTGAAGGTAAAGTTGAAGTGGGTACACAATAATGAAAGCCTTTAAAAGTACGAAAATCACAGGGCGGGACTTGCCAAAGATACTCCAACTTCAAAATAACTTAGCCCAATAATGTGACAAAAGCAGTTGTATGAAACCCTAATTTTCTTTACTACTTCATAAATTACACATTATTATTGTTCTAGAGAGAGAAAGAGAGATGCTAGAGAGAGAGAGTAGGGAGACAAGGGCCCATTAGTAGGTGGCTTAGGTGTAAAGTGGTCAAAAGAAACCCAAAAAGCAGGTTTCAGGAAAAAGAGAAAAGAATAGGGAGAGGGAGTGGAAGGGTAACAATGCGGATAAATGAGTTACATCAAGAATAAGATTTTCAAAAAATATGACATGAGATAGTTTGCTTTTTTAAAACATTAGGCAAAGATTGTAAACAAAAAAGAAATAAAAAATTAAAAAAAGAAATAAAAAAGAAAAAAAGAAAAAAATGAATTTTTAAAATGAGTTTAACTTGCTCAAAAAAAGAAAAGGAAAAAAAAGACAGATTTTCTGGAAGGAAAAAGAAAAAATGTAAGAAGAACATTTGTGTTTGGAAAAGGTCACGATATCTTTGATTGGTTGATTTGAAATTCGGTGGCGTGCATCATAAGGGCTCAAAGTTTTAAAAAATATTTTGAAGTATAATAATGACATATAAAGTTGTCAGATTATTTTGTGACTACTTATACTAGTTTTATGGTCTACAATAGTTTTTAAAAACCTGAAGATAAATTTAAAAAATTTAGATACATGGATCTACTTATCTAAAAAAAACGATACATCGATCTAGGCTTTTGGCTATTTATTGATGCAAACATTGTTAGACATGCCTCCTGTTAGAAAGGTTGAGAGAGGGAAATGGGCGAGACACTGGGATCTAGGCTTTTATTGAAAATTTGGTGACAAAAATGTGAGTTAGCTAATCTAACTCACATCTTTGTGGTCAGGTCAACCTGACGTGTCGACTCAAACCAGATCGGGGTATGGCTCTAGGCATTGGACCCCATGGGTTGGCTCTTGGTCTAATATCTTGGACTTGAGTAGCATTCCGGTTGGTTCCTAGTCCTCGACATGACCCGGACCCTACCATGATATATTTGATGTGTGTCTTTATATATTCATTAAATGTTAGTTAGATATCTAATACGGCAAAACTTTAATTAAGATAATACAATATCTAAGACAAAAAAATAATTAATGAAAACTTTAACCTACTACTATTATCATATGGATTGGGTCAAGTCATTTGCGTCAACTGGATCCAAATTTGGGTAAGGTGGACCTCTCAAATCAATTCGAGTTACGCTCGGGTGGAGAGGCTGTGGACCAAGTCTGTCCAAGTCCATGTCCGGGTCCTATAGGTATACTTTCAGTTGGGTTAGTCCTAGTTGAGTAACAATTTGACTCTTTCGTCCTCTTTTGTTTTCTCTTTTTTCTAAACAATGTTTTAAAACTTGGACAGGTAGGATGGATTGTTTACCCACATATCCGAGTCGGATCACATCATTAGTAATTTGGATCAATCCAAATCAATGATCAAGAAAAATATTAAAATAAATAAAATATAATGATAATTAAAAAAAAAAAAGAGGCTAATGGAGTGGGGATTTAGAAGGACATAAGAAAAACATTACATAGGTCTAAAAACAAAAAGAAAAAAAATATACATACCAATGCTCTCTCTCTCTCTCTCCTCTCCATTCGCTTTGGTTTCTCTCTTCTTTGTCGGATACATAAAGCGATCCACGATCTTCGTTTGTGGGTCTCTTCCGAACATGGAGAGCATCATAGTGTGGGCTTTGCTCTTCTTGCTGATAAACCACGCCCTCCTCCTCCCATTCTCCACTGCTTGCTCCAATGGCGATTGTCAGGTATCTCTCTCCCTAAAAATCCACCTTTTTCATTTAATCACAAACCCACACTAGAAAAACTGGAGAATTGAACTTGATTTCAAAGTGGGTTTCTGTCAAAAATGTGTAGCTTCTTGATTCCTGCTCGGAAACCAGTGATTGTGGGTCGGGTCTCTACTGTGGTAACTGCCCCGCCATGAACAAGAACCAGCCAGTTTGTACCAGAGGTCAAGCAACACAAGTCACAAATATTGTATGATTCTCTCTCAAGCTTTGAGTTTCCAAGTTTTCAGGTGTTTTTTCCGCTTGGATCGTGGGTTTTTGGGTTGGAAGTGTGATGATTTGGGTTTTTTAACTCTTGTTGGTAGATAAATGGGCTGGCTTTTAACAAGTACACATGGCTGGTTACCCACAATGCCTTCTCCATTGTTGGGGAGCCATCTCTGACTGGAGCTCAAAGGGTTACCTTCTACAATCAAGAAGACTCTGTCACTAACCAATTGTTGGTATGCTCTCTCTCTCTCTCTCTCACACACACATTGTGAAGGACGTGAAAATGGGGATGAAAGATCATGTTGGTTTTAACAAATTGTTTTTGTTTCGAAAATTTAGAATGGTGTGAGGGGTTTGATGCTGGATATGTATGACTACAACAATGATATCTGGCTCTGCCATTCCTTCCAAGGCCAATGCTTCAACTTCACTGCCTTTGTAAGTCTCTTCAGAACTTCTCCAATTGATATTTTTTCTTTTCTAATCCCACATTCTGTTAATCTTCTTTCGCTCCTGCTCTTGATCGACTCAGATCTTGTGCTGTGTATACCTTACTTTCCTTTTCCTCTGTCCCCTTTTCTTTTTCTTTTTTTTTCTTTTCTTTTTTCGAGTAATCTTAGATGCTTTCTTTTTGTTAGGAACCTGCAATTAACACTTTGAGAGAAGTGGAAGCCTTCTTATCTAGCAACCCATCGGAGATTGTAACCATAATTATTGAGGATTATGTTCGTTCTCCAAAAGGGTTGACAAATCTCTTCACTAATGCTGGGCTGCTCAAGTACTGGTTTCCCGTGTCCAGCATGCCTAAGAATGGTGAGGATTGGCCCACTGTTACTGATATGGTAAAGAACAACCAGCGCCTCCTAGTGTTCACTTCGGTTGCTTCGAAGGAGGCAGATGAAGGGATCGCCTATCAATGGAGATATATGGTGGAGAATGAGTGTATGCCCGAAACTGATTCTGATTCTTTGTAACTAGAAATGATATACAGTTTAACTGCTTTTCTCTCATGGTTTTTCAACTTATCTATCACCAGAGCTTATGACTAAAAGTTTCAGATAGAATCCTTTCTCCCATCCTGTCATCTCCAAACAATTCTCTTACTTGATTTTTTAAGTTGACTTATCTAATCTTCCTGTTCGTGTGGTTTTTAGTTATTTAAGCTTTGATTCTATGGCTTTCACTTGCAGCTGGAGATGGAGGAATCACACCTGCATCTTGTGCAAATAGGAAAGAATCACATAATCTGAATTCAAGAACTGAAACACTATTCGTGCAGAACTACTTCCCGACAATTCCAAACCAGAGTGAAGCCTGCAAAGAACATTCGACTAGCCTTATTGACATGGTTAATGCCTGTTACCGGGCAGCCGGGAATAGAATGCCCAACTTTCTTGCAGTGAACTTTTACATGGTACTGCTCTCTGTGATGAATCAAAGCATGCTTTGCAGAGCTTGCCAATTAATACATTTTTCTTTTTTCTTTTGCAGAGGAGTGATGGTGGGGGTGTATTTGATACCATAGACAGAATGAACGGCAGAAGTTTATGTGGGTGCACCACAGTCACTGCCTGCCAGGTTACTAACAGCTTTCCCATTCTATTTGTCTCACTGGTCTTTAGGAATGTTCGGTAGCCCTATCAACTTGGTTGTAATACGAAATTGGATCTGCAATTTATAATGTGATATGCCCCATAGTACATTTTACTAAGTTCTCCTGATCAATGAAAAGAATATTTCCCTATGTTTTGTAGGCTGGTGCTCCACAAGGAACTTGCAAGGACACTCATGCACCTGTTAGAACTCCTGCAGATAGTGGGGGAGGCTCCGTAATCATGGGATCCTTTAATTTTTCGGCCTCTACTCCCTCTGCATCTAGTCATTCTAATCGCTTGCATTTTGGCGTGTTCGTTCTTTCTTTCTTAGCAGGGGTATCATTGTAATCTTCCACTTGCAGCTATTTATTGATGATTAACCACGTAGGTTTTTTCTCCTCTGGCTTCAAGATTGCCTCCATATATTGTTCTCTTTGGTGATCTAAGAGGAACTAACAGAGGGAGGAAGGAAATTGCGAGAGTTGAAGAGTTTGTGATAGTGGGGCCTGATCCTGTGAGAAGTATTGCCATAACCATGATTTAATTGTTAACCATGGTGCCCATTGCCAACTTCCGGCTTGTCCCTAAACGATAAGAGAATTCGAGTATGGTTCTTTTCGGCTATTGATTGAATTAAAAAATTGTGATAATTTGTAATTTGAATTGTGGTCGATTGACAATTATGACCTGCAAATTGTCGTTCATAGATAATGTTTCATGTTTCTAGGAATGCTTTGAGCAGGAAAATCGGCTGTTAGTTTGGAGGACTCTTTTAGCCTTGTATTCATTTCTATCTGAGCTGCCTGAGCAGTTTTTTAGCTGTTTTTCTTTCTGATAATCAAATCAATAGGAAACCTAATCAAAGCAAAAGGAAATCCAATTATCTTTAGATATCTTCTCATTTCCTTCCGTTTCTTTCAAAACTACACCTTTTTTCTTCTCTTTTGTTGGAAAATAGTGAAAACCCAACAATCTGTTGAACTTGTGCCATGAAACAATTTAAAAAAAAAAAAGGTTGGGAGGCAAGAGGAGTAAAAAGTAGGGAAAAAACATATAAAATTATTGTACTGCCTAATCAGCACTCTCACCAGCAATGTTTTTTAAATCCTGATATTTCCCCCCCCCCCCTTCTTTCTTGCCCTCTTGGGGGGTGGGGGGGGAAGGGGGAATTGCCCGATATTTTTCTTTTTATTATTATTCTTTTTCCAATTTTTCACTGATTTAGACTATCTGGATCGGTACAATGGGTTGGCAAACCAAAACCGTGGGTTTTAGAACAGCGTTCTTCAGTATGTTTATCAGTTTTAGGTCATAAATTCAACTTGTCTCATGAATCTCTCTCTTATTCTGCCAAACTACATTTGTTTTCAGTATTTCTCCTGTTTCCTCACTTGAAACCCTGCTAGGCATTGTATTTTATTTATCTGACGACTCTTTGTTTTATGAGGAAATGATTTTTCTGGTAACTTCTGCAACATAAAATTGATACAAGTATTCAATATGTAAGGCGCACAAAATAGAAACGAGAACAAACATGCATGGACCTGGGGTGTAGACATATGCCAGGTTCACAGACAGAAGCATTTTATAAATTTCATGACCTGAAAACAAATATCCAAGGAACAAGAATAGTGTAGTAATGTGTCTGACAATCCAACTCTACACATAACAATATCATTACTCTCTGAACCGAAAGCTTTAGCAATAAGTTACCCCATGTAGTTTACATTGATGATTCCGTGAAACAAACTTAACAACGAGCTTGTCACCTGTAAAAACTGAGATCTGTATACTGTACATATGTTACCTGAATTCGACTTTTCAGCAGAGGGTTGGTTAAAGTGCTTGGGTGGCTGCACTTGCCCAAGTATATAGTCATGCATCTTGTATTCTTGCAAGCTGGAATTAAAGTAATTAGAAGGAGCTAATCCATTTGATGTTCATACTAAATATATGAATTTTTAGTGCTTTCATGATATAAGATGATATACTTTTACAAGCTGATATAAGATGATATACTTTTGCAAGCTGGAATTTCCCATTCTTGAGTGCTTTCATTGTTCTTGGAATATAATTTCTTGTAGAAACTAAAGTGCCTGTCTATTTAATGAGGGTACACCAAATAAAGTCAAAGCATAAAGGGAAAAACATGTGTGTGGGTACGGATGATGTGTTTGAAAGATGAAATGTGTGCTCCTTCCTAGTTGATTGCATGATTGGTAACAGAAATGGCATGATGGCCTTTTTTTAGGGTTTCAATTTAAGTGGCAAAATGGCCCTGTGGTCTCACTACCCCATCATGGCAATCCCTGCCCATTTATGCTGCGGTGATGACCCTCATTTCTTTGGTTTCAATGAAGGGAAAAGTTTATATAAGGTTGCAACTTTAAAATATACAATTACACATGCACCTAAAAAATTCATCGTAAAATGTTGTTTTAATGTTGAAAAACCCTCAAATCATCATCTTGACTTTGAAATGTATGAATATAAAAAAAAAATATAGATTTTGAGTCCCAAAAATAGTGCATTATACAATATATTATCTAAACCATCCATTTTCAAGATTCTATTTGACTTTAACCATTTACAGAGTTTAAAATTTTATAATTAGATATAAAAAGAGATTTTCAGATAAGGGTGCAGTTTGGATAGAGTCTAGGCTCTTAACAATCAAATTAGAGCCTATCTTCAAATAGTGTCGAGAAATGTGGTTTCAATATTGGAAATCTTTGTGATAGTCTTAAAATATAGTTTCATATTTATTTATAAAGTTTAAAGCTTCAAAAATAGTGTGGATCGACATATCTATGAAAGCTTGAAAATCTTGAAAATTGACGGTCCAAAAATGCGTTATAAAATACACTATTTCCAAAACTTGCAATCCATTTTTTTCTCATGTCCATGCATATTGATGTCGAGATAATAAATTTGAAGATATTTGGGCATCAAAACAACCTCTTCTAGTAAAATTTTTGAGGTAGGCTCAAATTTGATTGTTTATAACCTCGGCTCTATATAAGCTTTTCCTTTCAGATAATCTTAAGAATTTTTTACACCAAAAGTATATGTTATGATAAAATTTAGAGATGCACCTTAATTGGATTGTTTAAGGTTGTAACTTTATAGAAACCACACCCACATCCTTCTGTATTCCCTGTGGACAATTAAGAAAGTATTAATGTCGAGGTTTTGAGAACCATTTTTCAAATCCACGTATCGAAAACCAAAATAAAAAGAATGATGAAGAAGAAAAATTGGTCCAAATTTTTAAAAAGGGAAAAAGTCAGAAAGTATCACATGAAAGATATTACAAAAAAAATAATCCATTAACATTATTTAACAGTCCATCTGGTAAAAAACAGTCGATCCGATTGATCAATCAGATATTGATTTGTCCGAATTAGTTTTTGCATTGGACGGTGATAGTTAAAAGGGACACTCCAACCAGTTGGTCCGACAAGACAGATGGTAAATACCATTTTGCATCAGTTTTCTTAGGCATTGGCTAGTAACAGTACTTTGCGTCATTATACCATTTTGCATCAGTTTTCTTAGGCATTAGCTAGTAACAGTACTTTGCGTCATTTTTCGTAGATATGAAGTCTATGGAGGGCATAAACCTGAAAACAGTGCACCTCTATACAATGCCAGAAAATATGGTTCTGGTGCTGGAAACCCCAAGATTATATGAAAATCTACTTCTGAACCAGAAGAACTATAGATATCTGAAAATCTCGGAAATGGACAATCTAGATAATGGGTAACAATGCCAGGAGTCAAAATCTTTTTTTCTTACTATCAATATAATCTCGGGATCTAGATGATCAACCAGAGGGTTTCCATGTGGGAACAATTTTTTCTAATGATTTTTAATATGGGCAAGCTTTCTATGCTTCCCCTAAAGCAAAAAACTTATATACTTTCCCTAATCCAACCGTCCATATTGAATGGAGGGCAAAGATTGCCCCAATCACAATGTCACATCTGTACACTATTTTATTTTTAATTTTTTTCTATAAACTTTTTTGACACCAAGTTTTGGACGTCCAATCCTCTATTAAATTCGCACGTCTCAATACTATTTTATTTTAAATTTTTTTTCTATAAACTATTTTGATACCAAGTTTTGGACGTCCAATCCTCTATTAAACTCGCACTAGCGAAAAATATAAAAAACATATTTTTAATAAAATAAAATGACCAAAATATCCCTAAAAGTTTCAAGGGGTATTTTAGTCATTATATTTTATCAAAAATTTATTATTAATGTATTTTATAGGTGCGTCCCTATGAGAAGATGCCTCATAACAAATTTCATATTCATATAATTTGTATAAAAAAAAACTAAAAATAAAATACTTTGAGATGTCGATCAAACGGTGAGTGGCTCTCTTGATCAAAATTGGACGGCTGGATGGTAGGGGAAGCATATATCGTCCATGCTGTAGGGGAAGTATAGAAACCTTTTCCTTTTAATATATGTCTTCTTTTTTGTAATAAAAAATTGACACCTTGTATAAACTTTTTACTTCTTTGAAAAAAAAAATATTTTTGATCATTTTAATACCTCACCAAGTGAGGTTTGTTTTTACATTCATACCTCACCAAGTGAGGTTTCTTTGAGGTTTGACAACATTAATACCTCACCAAGTGAGGTTTCTTTTTACATGTTAACTATTGGCATCCGTTTGACTACAGCCGGGGGTTAAAAAAAATTTATTTTTATGACACTTTCTAACATCAAACTGCATAACCAAACACTAGTTATACCAAACCATTAATTAAAAAGAAAATATGTGAGTCTTTTTTATAAACATAATAACTACATTAAATAAGGTAGAGAAATTATCATAAATGACAAATATACTTTAATTTTTATCTAATTAGAAGAAAAAAAAAATCCTCAACTTTCATTAACCTCACCCACATCTTTTTTCTTTAATTTTGAACGTTTTTTTTACCAAAATAATATTCATGGAATACTATTACGGTACTTTAAGTACCGTAAAAACTACCCTATATTATATATTATATGGTATTTTATATCCCTCAAGGAGTTGAAGTAATAGTATGTTGGTATTTATCTCTCATTTTACCCTATAAATTTTACCTGAAACTCTTTTTTCTTTACGATTATATTTATATTTATCTCTCATTTCTCTCTCTAAGTCTTTTTAATCTCTCTATAAATATTTCTCTCTCCGGCTATTTAGAGAGAGAAAGAAGAGATAAATATTAAAAAGAATTACAGAGAAGAAAAAGAGATAAATATAAAAAAAAATTAACAAGATAAAGAAGAGATAAATACAAACAGAAACGTAAATGAGAAAATGGTTTCGGGTAGGGTTTATAGGGTGTCATACTATTACCGCATTTTGAGTGCCGTAATAATACTTAAACTCCTTACTGCAATTAAAATGTTGTATAACATATGTGAGTTTGGGTATTTAAAGTACCATAATGGTGTTTCACGGTCATACGACTATCGTGAAGGTTTTTTTGGTAAAAAACATTCAAAATGTTTTTTTTAAAAAAATGGTGTGGATGAGGTTTATAAAAATTAAAGTTTTTTTTTTTTAAATAGACTAAAATTAAAACATATTTGTGATAATTTATCAATAAAGTATGGAAAAAGTTTATATAAGGATGCCCCTCAAAAATCCATCGGAAAATATAGTTTTAATGTTGAAAAACCCTTTGATTGATCATCTCGATATCGAGATGTATGACTATGAAAAATAAAAAGATTTTAAGTCTCAAAAACAGTGCATTTTACAACATATTATCTACACCGTCTATTTTCAAGATTTTCATATGTTTATAGACTACTTGATTTTATCCATTGTTGAAGTTTAAAATTTTATAATTAGATATAAAAATAGATTTTGAAATAATTCTAATAATATTTTACATCAAAATTATATACCATGATAAACTTTGAAGGGCACCGTACCTCTACACATACGGAAGCGTCCGTATGCCAACTGCACCCATAAAGTATCGTGTTGCTTATATTTGGGAGTAGATTAACTCCGATTTGAAACTTGCCGTGTGATGAAGCCCAAATTTAAGCCCAATTCCTAATTTGAGACATGCTGAACCAAACCACTGAGGAAAATGTACTATTTATCCAAAGATATTTTTATGCGTGAATGCCACGTCACTGTTAGCACGTTCTAGGGTCAAAGGTCTAGTGTTTTGCCTTCTATGGGGAAATAGACTGAGGTAGGTCGGGATTATATTATTGGAAAAGGTTTATATATAGCCGAGGATCTAAACAATCAAATTAGAGCACACTACAAAAATTAAACCAGGACATATTATTTTGATGCCTAGATATCATCAAATTGATCATCTCGACATCAAGATGCATGGATATGAGAAAAAAAACGGGTTTCAAGTTTTGGAAATAGTGCATCTTGTAATGCATTTTTGGGCCATCAATTTTTAAGATTTTCAAGTTTCCATAGATATGCTCAATATACACTATTTTTTAAGCTTTAAATTTTTTGAAAATATATTTTAAGGCTATCACAAAGATTTCCAGTATTGAAACCGCATTTCTCAACACTATTTGAAGGTGTGCTCTACTTTGATTATTTAGAGCCTTAGCTCTACAAACAGGGCCCCTATATTGTTTATTCTGTCCCAACACCTCATTAAGGTGGCAATGAGAGACAACCCAGCGTCGTGTGATTGGCCAAACCCGGAAAAGATAGGGCTTCGACTGCAAAATATAGTTTAATTGAAGCTTCAAGCATCAAATACTATCTAATTGTTGTTGGTGTCAAAAAAAAAAAAAGTTAGATAAGATGGCCTGGACTGAGCTAGGCCATACAAGTTGAGGGCCGAGCCGAACTTGGGCCAGGGTCATGGCAAGGCCAGCCCCTGTATTTCCCCTTAGGTTTTCCTCTCCATTTTTTAAGAATCAATTAGGACCCGCCAGACCTCACAATGTTAGGCATGGCCCTAGGCCATGGCTCCTTCACCCCAATTTGGGTTGGACTGAGCTCAAGGTAGGGCTGGCTCAACCTAAGGCCAAATTGTTGCCGAGCCTTGTTAAGGGATTTGATTGTTAGGAATTTGATCAACACTAAGTACCTTCATATTTTGTTAGCAATGTAAGAACTATTTCAAGAAATGAATATAGAGCTAAAAAAAGGGTCACAAATCAAAATCCACTTCAAAATGTGGATCGGTCATCAAATCTATGAATTTTGAGCTAAAATCCTTCCTTTTTAGATAAAGGGTTCTATGCTTTCATAGAAGATACATACTCTCCCCCCCTCCCTCCCCCATCCACCCATCCAATTTAGATCAAGTGAGCCACTCATCGTTTGATCTAGATCTGACACTTCAGAATATTTTATTTTTATTTTTTCTAAAAATTGTATGAATATGAAATATGGTATGTGTCATCTTCTCAATTGAGTGCACCTAAAAAAAATATTAAAAATATTTTTTCAATAAAATATAATGACCAAAATACCTCCTGAAAATTTTAGGGGTATTTTGGATATTTTATTTTATTGAGAATATTGTTTTTATATTTTTTACATTTGTGAGTTTAAGAGAGGTGTGGATGCCCAAAATTTGGTGTCAAAATATTTTCTAGAAAAAAAATTTAAAATAAAATAGTGTATAGATGCCACATTGTGATTGGGGCTATCTCAGCCGTCCATTCAGAATGAACGAATGGATAAGAAGAAGTATATAAGTTTTATGCTAGAGTAAGCATAAAAGCTGCCCTTCATTTCATATGTAATCTTAGGATGCATTAAGTTTAGAGAAAGTATTATTATGCGAAAAATGGCAGCAATTTTTTTTTATGCGAAAAATATCATCACCCAATGCAATGGAAAACAAAGGGTACTGTGGAGATAACCTCTTTTTTACCAAACAAGAGACAACACGGGATAACGAGTACACCCATATTTATAGAGAGAGTTGGTCATGGAGCCATATTTTTTTCACTTTAGAATGACTATTGTTTTCAGAAGAGTCCTATTATATATATATATATATATATATATATATATATGGAAATGATACTAAACACCCATTCGTGTATGCCTTTGTTGTGCGCTCAACGGCAAGGATAAGACCTGCCTATTTCAACGGTGATGCATTTATAGGAAGCCCGACATCAACCTGTCATTCTTGCAGGCTATGGGAAATAGACAGCAGGCCCCTATCACAAGGCTCTCTCTCTAGGATAACAATGTAGTGAACTTTCTCTCTACTAGACATTGATCGCAGCGTAGCGAACACTCTCTCTACTGGAAATCGATCGCCGCTTTCTCTCTACTGGATGCAGTCCTCTATCTCTCTCTCTACTGGACGCAAACCATATGTACTCTTCTCTCAACTTGAGCTCCTTTTATAATGAGGGTAAAGCATGCAATAGGGATTCTTTCTCTATGACCAGGCTTGAAGGGGATTCTATCTCTAAAACGCCCGGCAAGTAAAATAAGTAGTGAAAATTTCCCTGACTTTCTCTCTCTATCAGGCAATTTCTCTCTTTTCTCTCTTAATCCCTCTTTCTTCTCTCTCCTCTCCCATCCATCTTGTTATTTTCCCGATTTTCTGTCTCTACCCATCTACTGATCTCTATCCTCATCCAACCACCAATTTTTTCAAACCCTAAAATCCTCTCTTTCTCATATCGAAAGCAACATGAGAGTGCATCTTCATCATCATCATTAGGGTCATTGACAAGAGTCACAAGACAAAAAAAAATGGTACACCGCATAAATTTCTTTTAGAATATTCATTAAGGTTTTCTAACATCACCAGATGGAGTAACTCATTAGGCATACATTCTTTGTTTGGGCGCTACAGTTTGATATTTATGGTCACCATCTATTTTTTCTAAGGTTTTGTGATTTTAATTTTTTATTTGGCTTTTGACAAAATGATATTTAACTAGTTTTTTTTTGGAAACGTTTTTCTGCTTTCCTCGTTTATCCATTTATATATTAATTCCTGAAGGTTAGCAAAATTTCGAGATTTTTTTATTATTCTTTTGATTTTGCTCTTTCCTGGCTCGACATAGCCTCATGAAAATTGATTAGCAGTTTGGGACTTGTCAGGGTAACAAAGCCAAGTTGGTTGCCGAGTTTTGCGACCAAGCAATCTAAAACCTCGGTTACCATTGTCCTATTGGTGCTCTAGGTAAGATTCCTATGATTGCATATGTTCTTCCTCTTATTTTGATTTATTATTGTTATTAGTGTTTTTGGCATTACATTTCAATTATTTTAGAGAAATTTAGGGTTCTAATAATTTTAATACGTTGTATGATTTTTGTGATATGTGATATGCTCTTATTGTCTCTCTATAACATGTTCGTTGACTTATGTAAAATGTTTAATAGGTTTAATCCACTGTGATATGTGATATGGTTCCTCAAGTAGTATGATTTCTTATTATTATTAGTGTCTTTGGCATTACATTTCAATTTTTTTGTAGAATTTTAGGGCTCTAAGAATTTTAATATGTTGTATGATTTCTGTGATCTGTGATATGGTTTCTGCTCTTATTGCCTCTCTCTATAACATGTTCGATGAGTTATGTAAAATGTTTAATAAGTTTAATCCACTGTAATTTGTGATATGGTTCCTCAAGTAGTGTGATTTATTATTGTCATTAGTGTCTGTGGCATTACATTTCAATTTTTTTGGAGAATTTTAGGATTCTAAGAATTTTAATACGTTGTATGATTTCTGTGATCTGTGATAATGTTTCTGCTCTTATTGTCTCTCTCTATAACAGGTTCGTTGAGTTATGTGAAATGTTTAATAGGTTTTATGATTTATGTGATTTGTATTATGGTTCCTCAAGTGGTGTGATTTATCATTGTTATTAGTGTCTTGGGCATTATATTTCAATTTTTTTGGAGAATTTTAGGGTTCTAAGAATTTTAATACCTTGTATGATTTCTATGATATGTGATATGGTTCTTGCTCTTATTGCTTGTCTCTATAACAAGTTAGTTGAGTTATGTGAAATGTTTAATAGTAGAAATCCACTTCTCCCCACTAAATCATCTTTGAAAATCACTGCACCAACCACCACAATCTGATATGGTTCTTATTCTTATTCTTATTTTCTTTTTATAACAAGTTTCGTGATGTGATGCTTGAATAGTGATACTCTGCTCATAATCATGTCTCCTAATATATTATTAGCTATGTTCAAACTTCGAATATCGTTACACTACTACCCACTCAAGCAATTTTGTATAAAATTGTCAAATTTTTTTTTTTCCACCATGTATTTTGTATAAAATGCATGAATTCAACATATTTCAACTAGTTGCGCTCTTTATACAATTTTGTATAAAATTGTCAAATTTAGCTTTGTATTTGCAATTTGTCATGATCTTTCCATTTTCAATGTACTCTGTTCATTGACATATTTCCAATATGTTATGATGTGCTTGAAGTGCATAGTTGTGTAGTTCTTCACAATATGTTTATGATGCGATTATTGTAGACCCTAACAATGTCATCTCATTCTATAAGTAATCGAGGATGTACAGCTCGGCAATGTTCTAAGTGTAATATAGATTGTGCTATGAAAGCATCGGCAAGCCCAAATATCCTCAACAGGATGCACTACAAGTGTCTACTATGTGGGTTCTTCCAATGGTATGATGAATATGTTACCGCCGTGTAAAATGTCAAATTAAAGCATCGCAATACACAACAATAGAATCCAATGGATGAATCAGAAGAACGTGTCATGGTCAATCAAGAAAGAAGTGTTGGCGATGATACAATACTCGGTGCCATAGGGCGTTTGTAACAATTCTTATTATGTGCCTTTGGGCTTTTGAAACAATTATCGTATATTTTGTGTATAATAAATGTGTACTTGCTTGCGCTCATCTTTTTTATTTTTGTAGTGCTTATTCGAAACATGTGACAGTTTTTTGGGGTTGCCTTTTTACTAATGTAATTATTCCCATTGTAGAATTCAAGTCGTTCATATATTATGGTTCATGTTATAGTTGTGGAATTCAACTCTCTCCCTCTCTCTCTCTCTCTCTCTGTATTACTCACTTTTGAAAATTGTGCGTGTGATGATTCCAAATATCTTCGCGAGAGAGAGAGATAGAGAGAGAGAGAGAGAGTGATGAGTCCAAGTGCAGCATTTGTGTGAACCTATTAATGAACTTATAAGGATGCAGGGAAGATGCATATTTCTTTCCAAGAACGTATTTGCACACTTCTACCAAAAGAACAAAAACAATAAAAACTTAAGAAGAAAATAGAGAAGGCACAACAATTTTGCTATAATTTTTAGCATGTTTGAAATATGAATTTTTCGAAAACAAGAGAACCCCAGAATCTAAATGCCAATGTTCCAACAACTGTCTTGAGCCATTTTACACAACTGCAAGTATAATGATGTACCGCCAAGTTATAACAAACAAACTTAGACACATACAACTAATTTGAAATGAAAGAATCTAGCAAGTCAATAAACCTTGAACAACCTTCGTCCATGAGCTATAATGATACAATCTTATCACCAAAAAGAGCTAACCATGACTTTTGACATAAGCCACAGAGTTTCCCAGCGCACTTCTAATTGCACATGAGTGCACAACGTTGTCTAATCTCCAATGCTTGTCACAATTCCTGCACTAGATCAACAAGTGTCTGTCGCCAAATTGCTACAAACAGGCCCAAGAAGTAGTTAGCATGTTCACAATGGGGTCATTGTCCAAACCTGTTAAAAGAAAACAAGGAAAACGTATCAAAACCAAGAAGCAACAAATGTAAAACCAGTAAGCAACAAATGTAACTTAAATGATTCACTATAACCCATTCTGACTGTTACAAGGAAAGAATGGCACATCTCTCTCTCTCTCTCACTCACTCACTCACACACACACACACAGGTGTTTGCTGGGCTAACTCTTCTAACATTAAACACATCTTTGTGATTTCTTGTTGTGCTCTACCACCAACTATAAAGGCATTAACCATGCCATCCACTATGAAAAAACTATACTCTGGTGTCATTCTAATTCGTCTCTTTCTAAATACACATCGATTTTTAGAACAAACAACAAATTTGTTTATTGACATCGAGATACACACTTACTTCAACTGCATATCATGTAAAGATATGAACCACCAAATTGATGCAATTTCATATATAAGGAATGCTATCACAAAAGGAATAAGTGATTGCAACAAAAGAAATGCATTATGTTAAGAGAATGATCTAATACAATATTATTCCAAATTTTAAATAGGCTTAATTCCACCAAGAAATTAAAAATAAAAAAAAAAAAATACGCTTAAATTGAAAAACAGGTGTTGAAATCAATACTGGATGTAAGTTTAAAGTGCACCAAGATGGAACTTACATCCTGCAAATCCACTTTACACTGCATCAAGTGACCAAATTGGCTTTGCATTAAAAATTATGTACCACTAATCAATACTATACAAGGATTTTATTATAATGATCAATTGCAATGTCTAGTTTCATCAAAATTTAAAATCCACTTTACACTACATCAAATGACCAAATTGGCTTGGCATCAAATATTATGTACGACTGATCAATACTATACGAGGATTTTATTCTAATGATCAATTGCAATGTCTGGTTTCATCAAAATTTAAAATCCACTTTACACTACATCAAGTGACCAAATTAGCTTTGCATTAGAAATTATGTACCACTGATCAATACTATACAAGGATTTTATTCTAATGATCAATTACAATGTCTGGTTTCATCAAAATTTAAAAAACCGATCAATTACAATGTTTGGATTTTATTTTAATGATCAATTACAATGTCTGGATTTTAATCTAATGATCATAAAACCTAATGGCAAACAATTTGAACAAGAACTGAGCAAATACTCATAAAAGCAAGCCTCTCAAAACAAACCGAACCATTTCAAATTCAATGCAACAAATACTTGTTTACTGATTACAATGCAAATGACTATAATTTCTTACCATTACTCATCGTATTCCCCATTCTCACTTGACCCATTCGTGCATCTTATATTGACATTTAACCTAAATGAAGAAAACCCATTTCAAATATTTATAATTAAGGAATTCATATTACCATCACAAAAAGTATGAAAGATGGAGCAATAGTTCAATCATACTTTAAACGTGCGACAGCTGGACAATTCCTTCTGTCATGTCCACTCCCTGTGTAAACTGCGCACTTTCGGGTAACTTCTTTCTCTTTTGCTTTCGCTTTCACTTTTTCTACCTCTATCTCAACACAAGGTACATATCTATCATTGGTAGGTCTCCTATTTGTTCTTGCCCGGAGGGGCTCATGGATGTTATGGCGTACATGTCCCTCAACCTTAGCGCGGTTGCTACTTTCAGCATTTATATTCTCAATGCAATTGCTGCAAGGGGTCTAGCACTAGGTGGTAATACCAGACCCCCAAACTTGGCCTCAACCTTTGCAATTGTAATTGTTATCTCAGACATTATAAATGCAAGAAGTTCTACTCTTCTGAAGCACGCTCTGCTAGTACTCTAGTTGTTTGACAAACCTCATTAAAATGAATGGAACGGGTAGATTAGAAGTACCTTGAATTTGTTTCCCGTTCGCATCAACTACAACACCTTGCATCACATTTTTCCTCCAACTTTGCATTATGTAATGCGATGGGATTTCAAAAATATTTCTTACCATCAACGCCCTAATCTCATGCCTACAAATAACACCTAGCCTTTCATATATGTGGCAAGTACAAGAAAAAGTTTGGTCTTGACTATTGAACTCTACAGTACAGGCCCTTGTTTCAGTTTCACGTTTTGATATCTTAAAGGTTGTAACTGTGTCATTCTCTTCAATAATGTCACTCATGTAATTGATGCCTTTTGCAACTTTTTCCCCAAACAACTTCATAACTTTGTATGTATATATCTTCGAAGCGTGAGCCTCGATATCACACATGGTCCTCAAAAAAAGCGTAGATGTAATGTTCTTTAAGTCATTTTCTCTCACCTTAAGTAATTTTTTATCATACACTTTTAGACTAGTTTTCAACAATGTGCACAAGCTTGTATTGGAAGTCCCATAATTTTTGAAGTACTTATTCATTTCTTCACTTCTCTGAGTCGATGACATACCGGCTGTGAATGCATCTGTCACGTATGCATCGATCCACTGCTCTCAATATTTGTACAATCTATTGAGTCATTCATTCTGTTGAATATCATATTTTTCAATTAGAGATTTCCATTCTGACTCAAATTCTTCCTTAGTTTCACTCATTATACAGTTCTTGAAGTGGTCTGAAAAAGATGGGCTCCTTTGCAAGACATGGCATAATTTTTCTTTGACCTTTGAAAGTATGCAACTTATAATAATGATGTCTGCTTTTATTTATAACTTGTCTCACTGCAGCGGTCATTGCAGAATCATGATCGATGATAATGACTGCCGATTGTCGTCCACCTATTACCTCAAGCCAATTTTCAAATACCCATACAAAAGACTCCACTTTCTCATCAAATATAAGTGCAACCCAAAAAATGTTGTACTAAGGTGGTGATTCACTCCAAGTATGGGCCAAAAGAGTTTGTCTTATATATAGTATCAAAGTTGACTACATTCGAGAAGTGGTTGTAGAACACCCTTGACATGGCATGCACCCATAATAGGCTGATAATATGATCTGCTTCATCTAATTTCACCTTATAGAAAAAAGATGGATTCAATCTTTTCATATCGATTAATCATTCCATCCCACGGTTTCCATCTTCCCCTTTGAATTTTCTTATCTTCTTTCCTAATTAGTTTTCGATGTCTTTTTGTAAGCAAGGGATATTATCAATCCCTCCAGCCTGCTCTAAAAAGATATCATAAATATTCCGAGACTTTACCAAAACAGAGGTCATGGAGTTTATCATTCTCTTTGTAGCATCCGATATTATTCGGTGCGATCAGATGAGTCGAGCTTTCCTTGGAGATACAAGGTCGTGATTGTGATCCTTAACAAACCTTGTGACAACCCACTTATTGTTGTCATTCATACTTACACACATCTTTGTTGCACATCCACACCTTGACTGAGGGATTTTTTTTGTAGGTAACACTTATTTTACTCTACGAAATCCTTCCTTGAAACATAAAAAATCCCTAACGGTTCTCTTTCCATCCTTAGTGTTGTGAGTAGTTCTCTTTCTGACATCAAACCCATTCATCAATGCAAAAGTCTTGTAAAACTCAAATGCATCATGTTCAGCACTGAATTTCATTCTTATGTAGGGTTCCTCTATTTCTGCCACCCTGGATGGCCATGCATGTTCCCTATTTTCGGGATTTGTGAACTTATTGGGGGTGGGGTTGCAACTAAGGGATCTTGCTCCATGGGCTCTACAATATCTCCCATATTGTGCTTCTCTAACCATGTGGGGGATGCCACACTTTTTGAAATGGTGAGGTCCACCTCAGGTACTAAAATTACCCTACACAAAACACATTTTATTTGTCAATTAATGACTTCAACACTTCACATATTTTTAAATAAATGATTTGACAATTTGCATATATTTTCTTTTGTTCGTTAAGTTTAGTTGGTTATCAAGCCTTATTATAGACACCTATCACATTCCATTTTAGTTCCATTTTAAGGGACTTTATCATAGTTTAGTTGTGTATATTATGTGCAAGGAGATGTTTCATTCTATTAACATAACTCAGTTGATGTTCCAAACACTTATATAAGTCAACAACCTGACAAAAGAACAACAACTCCTTTGCCTCTTTATGGTGAAGAATGTGATGTGATAAAAAACAAAGAACAGACTAAATGAATTTGTTCATTCTACACTACAAAGCTCAATTTTTTTAATTTGTTTTGATCATGTTTGTACAATAAACTCTAGGAATAACATCTAATTTAACCAAAACATGGGTGCTACAATGAAAGCCCATACAATAACTTTTTGTTAAAACTCTAAAACACACTATCTTTGGGGAAAAAAATTTTTACAATTTTATACAAAATTGTACCTGAGTGAGTAGCACTGAAACGATAAACGAAGTTTCAACATAGCTAATAATACATTAGGAGACATGATTATGGTCAGAGTATCACACTTTTCATGCACCAAATTTATCAACTATCAAATGAGAATAAAGGGTTTGCTTCTACTTTTCCATTATATAAAAATGAAGGAACTATGAGAAAAATGAACTCTTATGTAGAATATCACTACAGCCTCTTGTATAAAACGAATGCTTAAATTCCAAATTCTCAGACTTGCAGCCTCTTTTCTACAAGATTACAGATTGACATCACATTTTTGTTTTTTCTATACTGCACTTAGGGCATTACCGAGTTATATATCCTTAATTACTTGTAAAATGAGATGACATTGTTAGGACCTACAATAATCGCATCATAAACACATTGTGAAGGACTACATATCTATGTACTTCAGGCACATCATAATATATTGGATATATGTCGATGAACAGAGTATATTGAAAATGCAAAGATCACGACAAATTGCAAATACAAAGCTAAATTTGACAATTTTATACAAAATTGTATAAAGAGCATAGTTAGTTGAAACATGTTGAATTCATGTGTTTTATACAAAATACATGGTGGAAAAAAAAAATTGATAATTTTATACAAAATTGTACTTGAGTGGGTAGCACAGTAACGATAACCAAAGTTTGAACATAGCTAATAATACATTAGGAGACAGCAAAAAGAATAAATTGGAAATGGATAGATGAGGAAAGAATAATAAAAAAATCTAGAAATTTTGCTAAACTTCAAGAAAAAATATAGAAATGGATAGAGAAGAAAAGCAAAAAAAACTTTCTCAAAAAACAAAAACTAGTTAAATATCATTTTGTCAAAAACCAAATAAAAATTAAAATAACAAAACCTTAGAAAAAGTAGATGGTGACCACGAACATCAAACTGCGGTGCCTAAACAAAGAATGCATGACTAATGAGCTACTCCATCTGGTGATGCTAGAAAACCTTAATGAACATTCTAATATAAAATTTATGTGGTGTACATTTTTTTTTTTCTCTTGTCAATGACCCTAGTGGTGATGATGAAGATGTACTCTTGTATTGCTTCTGGTGTGAGAAAGAGAGGATTTTGGGGCTTGAAAAAATTGGTGGTTGGGTGAGAAGAGAGATCAGTAAATGGGTAGAGAGAGAAAATCGAGGAAATAACAAGAGGGATAGGAGAGGAGAGAAGAAAAACGGATTAAAAGAGAGAAGAGATAAATTACATGATAGAGAGAGAAAATCAGGAATATTTTCACTTGCCGAGCGTTTTAGAGACAGAATCCCCTTCAAGCCTGGTCATAGAGAAAGAATCCCTATTGAATATTTTGCCCTCATTGTAAAATGAGCTCAAGTTGAGAGATGAGTACCTATGGTTTGCTTCCCGTAGAGAAAGAGAGAGGACTGTGTCTTGTAGAGAGAGAGCAGCGACCGCTTTTCAGTAAAGAGAGAGAGAGTTCACAGTGTTGTTATCCTAGAGAGAGACATGCGATAGGGGCCTGCTGCCTATTTCCTATAGCCTACGCGAATGACAGGTTGATGTCAGGCTTCCTATAAACACATTACCGTTGAAATAGGCAGGTCTTATCCCTACCGTTGAGCACACAACAAAGGCATATGTGAATGGGCGTTTAGTATTAATTTCCTCTATATATATATATATATATGGGCAATAATTTCATGCAACCGTTGTATAATAATATGATGCAACAACCTTAAAAAACCATCTTATGGCTATTTGTTTGATCCAAATTTTGAAATATATACTCTTTTCATTCTAATGAACAATCACAAAGAAAGAAAAAATTGAAAACACAACTTAGAAATTATTTGTTTAGCCCAATTAACATAGGCCGTTTATTTTGGTGAGATGCTTAGATCTAGACCTTAGAAGGATTTTTTCATTTCCAATTTTTTTGGATGGCTTTATTATCATTAGATGAACCATTTTAAAAATGAAAAAAATGATTTTGTATTTATAAAGGCAAAGATCTTGAAATTCACAAAATGAATGGTCTAGATTCGTTTTTAGAGGGGACTCATTTTGACCATATCTAAGGTTCAAATTGAATTTTTTTCTTTTGAGGGATTGATTATTGAGATAAAGAAAATATGTGTGTAAAATTTGAGGTCATACAAATACTACAAACATGGTTTTCTAGAAGTGTCGTTACATGATACTATGACACAA
>NW_006500125.1:828594-848861 GCF_000471905.2 Amborella trichopoda | reverse complement strand
CTTTAAAACCTATAACCTTGTACCCTAGTCACCTTCTCAGGCCTAAAACTGTAATTACCTAATGACACAAACTTACCCTTTAGCTTAATAAACATGGAAGACTAACCTAAATATCAATCATACACCAGGAAACCCGAAACCAATGCCCTAAAGTTCTAGCCTTCTAAACCCCTTAAAACTCACTCAAATTAGTGCAAACTTAAATTCAAATCGTAGATGAGGTCATAAGCTTTCCTACAGTAAAGTGTTGCTCAAATGTGACATATAATTTGGAAGTTATGGCCTACACATGTTTGTTTATAGACATTCCATTTTAGCCCTTGTGATGTAGAGGGCATCACTAGGCTGCCGCTCCTTTGACCCAATACGCATCGTTGCCTATTCTAGGCCTCCAAAATTCTTGGTGATTCTTGGAGGATGAATCTTTGACCGTTTAGATGCATCTGGAACCTTCTAGGTGCAGTTTTGACCACAGATTTGACCCAATCTAAACTCCTTGAAACCTTATGTAATCCTGAATGAAAAACTTAAACAATTTCTAATGCTATTAGATTTACCTAAACTGAGTCACATATAAACCTCTAGCCTTTCATAATTCATCACTCAAAATTCATAGAAAAATCTTTGGAAATCCTTGGAAATTAAAGAAACTAGAAAATATGAGAAAATCATAGGAAAATATGAGAAAATCCTTTAGGCATGCCTAAACCCTATAAAGCCTAGCCTATACCCTAGAGCTAGGAAATCCTAAAAAAAACCTTAGCCTATTCTCTACTAGCTGATCTCTAATTCTAAATTCAAAAACCTTAATATAAATATGAACTAGGTGAAGCGAAGCTCTGGGATTAAACACAAAGGCACTTCAACTACCTGTATAATCCAAGTCACCAACTCCAGGTGTTGGGCTAGACTACATTCAAAGTAATTTCTCATTAATTCTTAATTTATTTATTTTCTTTTGTGTTTTCTTTATTTCTTTATAGATTTTGCATGATTTTCAGCCTACTCTATTGCCGTTCTCAAAGAAAATTGATTGTTTGAAATTAGAATTCTACTTGAACCGCAATTTGAAGGCCCACAAGATTCTCTAATGGAATTTAATTTTTTAGTCTAAATCACAAATTTGGTGGTATTTCATCTGAGATCTCATAAGATTTGTGCTTTAAATAGTTTATCCCCGACCATGGAATTCTCCTCTAGAGCTGTTTTTGACCGATCAAAAACCTACTGTACAAAAAAAATTGGATTTTTGGAACAACCAAGAGAGAAACGATGGGACCTGCATAAAGACTCTTTGACAATGCACTGTACATCGTTAGAAGTTTTTAGGCTTGCCAGGCCTCCAACAATGCGCTCTGCATTGCAGGAGATAGCCTGGTAAAAAATAAAACTAAAAGAAGAAAATAAAATAATAAGCATTTATTCCTAGAAAATACCCATGTGTTGTTTTCTAGACCTTTGCACACACTTCTCTCAAAATCAAATTTTCCATTTTTTGAAAATCTGTGAAGACTGCAGTGCCGCTGAGAGGGCCACCTAGCTTTTGGGAGTCGGAATGGTTGGCCGCACAACTTTAATTATGAGAAACCCTCCGCAATTCCTTATCCACAAAGCAGCCCACATATAGTAAGAGTTGGCTGATCCCTTTAATAGGTGCACAAGATTAAAATCGGTACTTATTCAAACCTAACCGCATTTCAAATTTTCATAATAGACATTTAATGGCTATTGCTTAGTAAAGAAGAATTGATACAGAGGGTAGCCGAAAAGAAATTTTCAAAATTTGACGGTAAATTAGGATATCATTGTATCAAGATTTCGAAAGAAGATATTCATAAGAACATTTTCTATCCTAATGGTCTATTCGAATGGCTAGTAATGCACTGAAAAATGCTCCCTTACTGTTCCAAATGGGAACGGATGCCATCTCCAAACCATATGTAAATTTCTTTGTAAATCATAAAGATGGCTATTTGGGTTTTTTTTTTTTTTTTATAATGTGCAGGATCGTTTATCACATATAAATATATTTGTTCAGCTAGTGACAGACCATGGTATTGGACTTTCTTCGTCCCAAGAGATATTTCATTTCGCAGTTAATTTTGCCAGATGATAAGAGAGATATTTCTATGCAATAATTACCCGAATTTAGATATTTTTCTTGTATCTTCTAGAAGAATCAGTGCTATTGTTAATAATCTGAAATGGACTTCCATTCAATATTATCTCTGATATACAATTTAGCTCATGTTTTCCAAGTTTTAGGGATGGTATGTAATCTTAAACATAATTTTCACATCCCAAAAATTTCTATTATCATTGCAATTTGTCATGCAGCTAGTCTCAGAACTCATCGATCTTTTGGAGGAACATGAAAAATTCAGATCTACTATTTTGGAGGAACATGAGAGCCAAGTTTCGTCCTGAACATGTCTTGTACAAAGAAAGTCCAATACCATGGTCTTTCCCGAGCTGAACAAAAATATTTACATATAAGAAAAAACCAGAAAGCCATCCATGTATTTTGCAATAAAATTTACCTATAGTTTGAAGATGGAACCTATCCTCATTTGGGACTATGATGTGAGAATTCTTCAGCCCAAATGGCATTACCAATCATTCCAATAGATTATTAGAGGTAGAAGGCTATCCTATGAATATATGATATTATGATTTAAAGTCAAATGTTGGAGAAAAGAAAGAAAAAAAGTCGTTTTGGCTACCCTTTATATCAATTCTTCTTTTTCAGGCAATATTTATTTAATGTCCATTGTGATATTATTTAGAGTGATATAATTTATCACCATTCGGCTTTTCTTCTTTTCTCCTCAATGTGATTCATAGCTATAAATGCAGCAAATGAATAATTATAATTAGATTGTGGTAGACATGTGAACCCCTTTTCTAGACCTTTTTCGTTTACTTCTATAAGATGTCATTTCCATAAGGCCCTGGCCTTAGGAAGAAAAGTAAAGCTTCCCATCGAAACCTCGTCTAGAAAACACTTCGAGCATGGAAAATCACTATATTATAAAATTTATAGCTCAAAAAATGTAAAGATCTTGCATATCCATGAGCACTTAAAAGCAGATAGTCTAGATAATTTAATACAATATACGTTATTTTTGGAGCTTCAAATTCTATTTTTTCACAACCATAATGGCCAAAGCCGATATGATTGACTTGAAGGTTTTTCAATGCTGGAACTGAAGTGAGGCCCTTATATTCTCCTTTTTCTAATTATGCTTCATCATCTTTGTTCATTCGAATGGGCTTACTTTGAACTGGTATAACATTTATAGTCTGGATATGGCCTTATGAGAATACTTATCCGATTTTTCTAGAGGATGTTTTGCACAACAATTTTTTAATTCTTCTAGTATTTCTTTTATTATAGTCATTAATTGTGATCCAGCTTCTAAGGTAATTTGCTTAACTCATATTTTTCTTGTTCTTCTGCAATCTTTAGCATGTTTTTCATGATTTTGGTAAGAGGGGCTTCCTGGAATCTTATTAGGTTCACTCTGAAGGATCGTAAGTTCCTGTGTGCTATTTTTTCACCTTCAATGGTAAATATTTACATGTTCTCAAAAATTGTTTGAGGATTAATTTCGTCAAGAGTCATAGTACCTAATCCACCCTCGTAACCACCACTATATTTCGTCACAAAATTTACCAAAACAATTTTTTTCTCCAATTTTTAATAGGACATTAAAGCAAATTCAGTTAGCTTCCTTTGCCCATTCATCGTTTCAACAAATCCTCCTTGAGAATATTTGATCCAATTTTCCAATAAATTTTTTGTAAAAATTTTTAGGGAAAATTTCATATAGAACCCTAATTCCTCATCTTATTTCATAGTAGACCTTCTTTTCTTTTTTCTTTCAAGCGGCATAAGAAAACCTCTAAATATTTCACTATACCCTGTCATCTATTATCTTTCTATTTATTTGACTTTTGATCATAAAAATTAACCCTAAAAAATCTTTTTATACAATTTCAACCCAAAAACTTTTTTTAATGCGTAGAAAGGTAAAGAGCGTTAAAAAAGTTTATGGGTTGAAATAGTTTGAGGCTAATTTCTATTATCAAAAGTCAAAAAAAGATGGAGATAAGAGATGAGGGGGTGCGGTGAAATCTTTAGGAGTTTTCTTATACAGAAAAAACGGAAAGAGGATTTACCATGAAATAATATGAGAAATGAGAGTTCTATATGAAATTTTCTCAAAATTTTATAGTTGCTCCACTGTCTAAACCAAATCCACTGCTAATTTTGTTGGAATTGACAAACATTTCAAGCTTTTATTTTGTTGATTAGATAAATCTGTTGTTTTGGTTGTTTTTTTTTTCAAGAGGTTTATCAAATAATCTTCAAAAATCTCCCATATAAATCCTTTCGAAACTTTGCCTTATCTCCTAGATTTGTAGTTCCTCAAAAAAATACAAGTGAGACATCATCTGATGTAGAGGGTGAGGGGGAACTCGTACCTTCTACTACTTGAAATGAACAAGAAGGACCGTCACATTTTTCTTTACGCATTTCTCCTCTGCTCGATGGAAGGCTCATATTTTTCTTTCTGATTATCCGAACATTCTTCGTTCGTTTTCACGCCTTTCTATTAGGGAATAAAAATTGGACAAAGGTGTTTATAGTTTTTAATTTTTTTTAGGGAATGAAAATTGGACAAGGTGTCTATAATTTTTATTTTTATTTTTTTCTCATCGACTAAAACACTTATAAATGTCCAAATACAATAAAATTTTAACACTTATAAATGTCCAAATACAATAAAATTTTAACACTTACAAATATCCAAATACAATAAAACTTACCTGAAATAAACAAATAAATCATCAAAAATAGTTCTCACTTGCTACTACTAATTACAATTTCTTTTATTCAATAAATAAAACTTACAAGTTTATGGGATAATAAAGCATAAAAGATAAAATACTACAAACCACAAATCAAGATGTTGGAAGATTATCTCAATCGGACTTAGTACACCCCACAATAGGTCTCCTCCTATATAGAGCCTGGGATGAGTGGTATATCTTGTGTGTGTGTGGTGTGCCCCCTCTTTACTCCTAAGTTGGGGTGTGCCCCTATTTCTAACTCAACAAATATTTTTTCTCGTAGCTTGGGGTGGGCCTGTATTTCTAACTCAAGAAATATTTTTTTCCTAGCTTGGGGTGTGCCCCTATTTCCAACTCAAGAAATATTTTTTCTTTTTCTCCTAGCTTGGGGTGTGCCCCTATTTCTAACTCAAGAAATATTTTTTCTCTTAGCTTGGGGTGTGCCCTTATTTCTAATTCAAGAAATATTTTTTATTTTTCTCCTAACTTGGGGCATGCCTAATTTCTAACTCAAGAAATATTTTTTCTCCTAGCTTAGGGTGTGCCCCTATTTCTAACTCAAAAAATGTTTTTTCTAAGGGATAGAGATATCTTAGAGAGAAGAGAGAGAGAGAGAGAGACGAGAGGTATAGAGTATGAGAGAAGAGAGATGCCCTGTATATAAAGTTTTTAGAAGGTTCAACTTCTGTAGGGATAACCATCCTTGTGCAAACTAGATTCAGACCATTGATCATAAGATACCAATGATGTGAGATATTTGAGTCATTCAATTGGTAGATCAGTCATCATGTTTCAAAAGATAATGCTGAATCTTATCCTTTAGTGTCTTAAACATTTATCTCATCAAATATAAAATATGAAAAATATCAGATAATATCTGTATTTATATAAATATTTTTATTTATACATATTCCTTTTAGAAGTCCAATCTTCTTAGGATTCCATAAAATATATCATGTTAATTGTTTCCATGCCTTGCTCATCAAGGCATATCAAAACAAAAAAGGACTACCCACTTTAAGTGGGGCGTGCCACCCATGTAGATCGTCGGTGGCTCCCACTCACATCCACATAATAATTTATTGTGGGGTCCAACATTTTTAAAATTATAAAGCTGATTTTTAGAAAATAGAAAATAAACTTTATTTTTCTCCAAATATTTAAACAGTAAAATTTGAATATATCTTAATTTACAGAATCATTTTGTAAAAATAAATTATCTAGAGACTATAAAAATTCAAATAATCAATCTAAAAATTATATAGCATCAAAGTAATTAAAACATAATTTTGATGGGAATCAGATCCGTTTAAGTCTAGAAATTTATAATATCATTAAAGCATTTCATCTTCTACTGTAGACTATAATCCACACATGTTTTATCAAACTGACCCAGCAGTTCCCATGACCCGTAGGCTACTGCAGAGATTCATGTCTGAGCTACCAAAGTCAACCAATAGGCAATAGAACACAATCTCAATCTACGGATTACAGTTTCTCCCTTAGAGATGAACCCATGGTCATCTTGACCGGATGCAAGCATAGTTCTATAGTACATAGGGATAATCTCTCGCACATGTACACGCTTTATATTCAATGATGGTTCATTTTTCCGATACGGCTATTATATATACATGTCGTGTAATAGTTCAGTGATGAGGCTTTCACCTTCGTCTCTAGAGGCCAACCATCATACAGGGATAAGAGACATAAGGGTGAAGAGAGAGCCAAAAAATGATCTTTCGTGTATAGTCTTGCATACTCCCGAATGTTATCAGTTCTGGTACGTGGATCAAATAATACAATGGGAGCAAAAGTTCCTAGATTCATGTAGATATAGAATATCATATACGTCGTCATGCTTGTATATCCATCATTTGAATCTCCAACAATTATTCCGATAATTGCATATCCGATTTGACCTATGGACAAATATGCAAGCATCTATCATAAGTACATGTCATGTGATACTTCAGTGATGAGGCCTTGGCCATCATCTCTAGAGGCCAACCATCACACATAAGGTCGTACAGCCCTTAGCTCATTCTTCTTGATAACTTCAACCTCATCAAGGGATAACTCATAAACCCTCGTTGATTTTGTTCTATGCTCAGGTAATATGGGTTTTCCAACTCAATTGACCTAGTACATAGCTAAGTCTCGGTCCCTCTAGACCATAATCTCTTGGTCTCTCTGTGTAGAAACGAAAAGCAATCCACGAAAACAAAAAAGAAGAAACTAACACAAAAGAAAGAGAAAACCAACCACAACGCAAAGATATACGTGGTTCGACAACGTGCCTACGTCCACGAGAGATGAGAATTTCTTTACTGGCAATGGAAGATAGGGTTACAATAGCTCTCTTCCTCATGTATCTATGTTCTCTCTTATTACAAAGAGATTTGCGTCTTTCCCTTAACCCTAAACGCCCCCCATCACAACACTATATATCGAGTCTCAGATAGATTGTACAAATTACCAAAATACCCCATATACATATATATATCGAATCCCCATGTATTGATATCCGAATTTTGCCCATGTACGGTTATCTTTCGGGCCTCAAGCCCTTTGAGCTTTTAATGGCCTTCCGGAATCGTCCTCTTGACCTCACCTTGGCATATCTATTTCCTCATAATACAAGACATCAATCATCAACACTATGGACAACATTCCCACGGGAGTTCTATTCTTCTACTATATCACCTATTAACTATATGCTCTCATAAAGTCTTTAATGGCCACGGATACCCAACAGGGAATATTCTTTTTCTTGTCCATTTTCATAAAAATTTAGGCCTTTTTCAAGATCAAATTCAATAAAGAGTTCACTTTAGGTAGGCTCTAACTTTCCTTTTTAGGAAAATGGTTTGATAGAGCTGCAAACCTATCAACATAAGTAAATCCTCACCTCATAACTCGTCGAAAATTGCAATTCAAGCATTGGATCATCTCGGGTTGAACATTATGGTTATGAAAAAAATTAGGATTTCAAGCTTTAAAAGTTGAGTATATTGTAATAAATAATTTAGATCGTCATTTCGTCCTAAAAATAAGTGTTCACAATTCCACAAGTTTTGTGCCTTTATTTGAGTTTCAAAATTTATTGTCAGTGTTGGAAATTGAATTTAGAGCCACCATGGAGATTTCTATTGCCAAAATACTTTCCGGAAGAGGATTTGAAGTGAGGCTCTATTTTACTTTCATAAAGCCTAGGCCTTATAGAAACTTCATCCTTCTTTTTATTTATGTAGTACTCATTTTTTTTCTTTTGAGATTATAAAAAATGTAGGAATACAAACCATCTTTTAGGATAAGTTGCCATTGACATAAGATATAAAATAGCTATAGAAAATTGGGGTATTAAAAATCTATCTTTTGAGTAGCTATAGAAAACTGTACCCCATTTTTGGACACCTGCAAATGAATCTGTTGTCTGATACCCACCAATTTTGCCACTCTCTAGGAAGAAATTTAAATTTAAAAACGTCTTGGACATTTAAAGGCATAATTTTATCCTCGTTCACTTTAATCTCCTACTGAGTATCTGAAATTTTGACGCTTTCTAGGAATCAGATAATAGGAATGTGTTCATTGCCACAACAAACTGGCCTATAAGTAAGCCTCTGAACAAGCTTTCGCAATCACGAGAGACAGATACAGATTAGGAACAATTCTAAACGAGAAAGTAAGACGTGCAGACAATGGAGCCGGAGAACACGAAAGTACATGAAAAGAACACGGGAAACACAAGAGAACCTGTACCAGAAGAGAAATTTGAAATGAGAGCCATGAGGATCAACTTAGTGTTATCAGTCATAGTTATGCAAAAGTTTTTAACGGAATTGGGAAAAACTGTCCAAGTTTATTTGGGAAGCCTTTAAACAAACTTTCAGCAAATAATCGGAAGTTGGGGAGGCTGCAAAGACGACAGGAAAAGGTATGTGTGCAGCCAAGTCGGTTCCTGACATGGACAAGACTGGTGATATTCCATTGCATACAGCTCCAAAAAGATGCATTTTAGGAGAGCAATGAGATGTTTTCTTATGATGACTGAACACATGTTTTCCTTTCATGAAATAGAGAGCAATGACAAATTATCCTCTAAAAAAGTGGTCTGTAAAAAAAGAAATTCCTTCTAACAAAATGACATGTAAAATAAACTATTGGTTGTGCAAACCATTTTGATCGGTGAATAGATATACGGTAGGTTTGTATAAGGTGTCAACCTTGTAGTATTGAAGTAAGGTGTACCTCAAAACTATGCCGAAAATGCAATTTTGGCGCCGCAAAGTCTTGCAATGATATAAAAATCTATTGTATCCCCCAATTATAAATTTTAAAGTTCCTGAAATGGTGACAATCTATAAACACTTGAAAGTCTTGAAAATGGATGGTCCCAATAATGTGTTAGAAGATGAACTATTTTTAAGACTAGAAATCCCCTCTTTTTCATATCTATTAATATCAAGGTTGAGATGACCAATTTGAGGGTTTAGTGGGTTTTTAAGTGCACCTTATTTCTATGGTATAATGTCGAGAACTTATATAAACTTTTTCGATAGTGTAACACCTTTCCTTCGAGCGTGTAAGGGCAAAAGGGATCTAAAGGTACAAAAACAGAAAGACTTGGTGCTCCATAATCTTTTGCTTCATAATTCATATCATTCCATAACCTATATTTTCATATAATGATACAATCATACAACAATATTTCTATATAATGATACAACCACAAAGGCATAGATGTAAAAGTAGATAGTATAAACAAGAAACTAGAAAATACGAAAAAGAAAATATAAAACACCAAAAGTTAAGTGTTTTCGGTCATCATAAGAAAAATCAAGGTAAGCCACATTATATGCTTCATAATAGATGCCATCATCATTATAGTCATCTCCCTCTTTAAGATAGCACTCGTCCTCCTCTGTTTTTTCTGAATATGCCTCTTTTTCATTCTTTTCCCTTCTTCTTCTACCTTCATCTTACTCTGTAGATGAAGCCCTAAGAGTTTTAATTGCTCTTATGCCAATGAGGCCCTAAAAGCATTGGTTGTTCGGGTGCGTTTTCACCTTTTTCATGCTTTTTGTGCTTATTGGGCTCAAACATTGCTTAATCTCTTCCTTTCTGGTAGCTTAAGCCAATGAATACCCCTATTAGTGTCATTTATACAATAATTACATCTTATACTTTTGTCATTAAGATTCACATTATGAATCTACTTTCAACTTAGATCACCACTTCTCGAAGAACCATAAATGGACTTATCCAAATGACAAGACTTTTGTTTCTATTTGTTTTCAAAAACATTTGTTTGTTTAAAAACATTTTTACAAGAGCCAACATTTGAATTTAGGTTATATCCATAATTCCAACCCAACAAGAACCCTTCCTAATATAAATACTTCCTAAAAACCCTCTAATAAGCTTAAAAATTTATCAAAAATCCAATAAAACATCATCAAAATCAAATACATATAAAAAAAATCAAGTTTGGATTAATTTTTTGAAACTCTAAAATACCACATCGAAAGATATTGTTTTTATTTTATTTTTTTTCACTCTAACAAAGGGGTTTAAGTGTCACAATAACCTCAACAAGGGGCCATTATTTTCATCCCTAAGCAAGGCATATTCGAACCTATTTAATTACATTAACTTAAAAAAAGGAGATCCCTTTCCCGAACCCATACATGTTTCCCCTTGTTTAATTACATAAACCCAATTTTCAAGAGGTCCCTTTCCCAAACCCATACATGTTTAAGTAAGTCTTACTGTAACAAGTTTGTTAGGGAATATATTTTACACATTTTTCTGCCACGACAAGCGTATCATTTCATTACTTATCTACCCACTTCAATTTGTCTAGATGTGATTCATCTACCCACGTCAATATTTCATTACTCATCTACCCACTTCAATTTGTCGAGATGTGATTCATCTACCCACTTCAATTTTGTCTAGATGTGGTTCAAGCGCGTTCAAGTGTATGAAGGTCGCATCCACCAAAAACAAATATGATTGCACCGAGAAGATACTCTTGATTGATCTCAATGAAAGTTGGAAACCGGGCGTGTATAGATTCTTGGCTTGCACGACCTCATCGAATGACAATGTTCCCATTTCCCTTTTAGTTCTGCAGCACAATCGTGTGGAAAATAGGTTGCCTGGGCCATACCACGGAACTCACCATTGCGATTGAAGCAAGGTGTACTTAAATGGCACCTGATAACTAGTAACCGTGACTAGCATACAGAAGCAAGAGGCATCCAAATATATTCATTCATGGCAGTGATTGGAGACTCGACACCTCAGTTGTTTGGACCTGGCAGAGTGCCAGGCTTCGCTCACAATTCAGACTCCCGAGATTACCATGTTAGATTTCAGATACTGGACGAGTCTTGTAGAGACCATGCCGATCTTAAACTGGCTGATTCACAGGCTGAGTGCCGCGCACAGTTTCAATCAGTAATTCATAGAGTTAAGGCTAAAGCTTATGGAATCACAGAAAGATCTAGCGAGTTGTAGAGGTACAGATAGTGTTAAAAATATAAAGTTAATATACTTCGCTAGATGAAATCTTCCAGCCTCTTTCTTAAGACTGCAACTTTTTGAACTGTTCTATATTTCCTTCATTTGAATCGAACTATTGAAGTATTCTACAAAACTGAGTATGACCCCCTAACCATGCATTAACCATATAACCATATGGTTGTGATCAATCTAAATTATACTTTTTCCTCTTACCCAGCTCTAGTATTGCTAATGCTATCCTAGCAAGTACAAAGTCAGAAATAGGATATCTTAACCAACACATCTAACTCCACCAACTCACATTCGACCTGGTAACATCTGAAAATAATACCACTAAACATAATTTGAAATAAAGTGAGGATCCCTATAAGAATGACAGTTAATACATGGTCAAAAGAGTACACAAATGTCAAAAACACTAGCAGAAAATAAAGAAGAGTAATACAAGACGCTTTAGTGGCTTCACTGTCAGCACTGCTAGTGTAAACTTCGAAAAGTATAAAACTTCAAAACCTAATCATGAAAACCAGAGAACGATCTTAAACCTATATACGATTCACAAGATGATTGTGAGATGCAAAAAAACTAAAATTGTAAGACTGACAAAATTATCCACATACATCACTCAGAGACACTGATAAAAATCAAGCTACAATCTACACAAGAGGTCAAGGATGTATGAGGGCTATGCAAGGGTGCTAACATCAACCACATCACAGTTCAGAGTTAAGCTCTAACACATACACTGACATGCAAATATAACATAGCACCTTTAAGTATCTTAAGTGTGTGATCAAATAATTGTCATTCCACTTTCCAAATATGACATGCATAGATATACGGCAAACTTTCAACTTCTTCTTCATTAGGCAAAGCTACAAATTTTATTGAAATAAACACATCAATTAACGAATAGGACAGTTGCAGGAAGTATTAAAGAATGAGAATGACTTAAAATGTAGCTCAAAGGCATAGCCAGTTGATAATGCAAGTTCTTCTGCACTAAACAAACAACAGTTCACATGAATATAAATGGATTGGAGAAACACGCAAGAAATGATCATCACAAAATGTGAAATAAAAAAAACAGCAAAGAAGATATAACCATCACAGCACTATCAACACCTTATCTTCAATAATAGAATAGTAGAGCTATATAAAAAGGCTACTTCACATACAATAGTATACAAACAAGAGATAATAACATATAACTTATTCACCACATACAAGACAAATGACACAACTTGGTTAGCATATACAATAGCTACCAATACCATCAAGTTGAATTTTCTTCTTAATTAGGACTCCTGGAAGCCACTAAATATTGCAATCTGTACTCTATTCCTCATATTTTAGCTAGGGGATATGTTCTACTCCAAAAGTCTCCCTTGATCCATAACCCTAGTTTAGCACCGGTTGACCTATTCTACCATATAAGACCACCTATAATGCCTACGCTTAGTTCTCTAATGTCATCCTTACTAGTTAGATTTTATAATAGAAGTGATTCCATCAGGAGATAATACTCAGCAGTAAAGATTTTCCAAGGGAACATCAGTTGAAGAAATGCTTCAAGAAATATATATCAAATCTGAACACCTATTAAGAACAGAGAAGAAAAAGATTGTGTATTGCCTCTAATATAACCTGACTAAATACAGTGAACAATTCTTCTTATCATATATTGTCACCGATTGCCCAAGTATGTCTACACCCAGTGGCATTGATCCAGAATAGCAAGTCGACCATAACTATGGAACTATTAATAGAATGATGCTTTATGAGTATCCTCAAACGGGAGGCATTTGAGCAGTAACCATTCTACATTACTTGAAGTTCTTCTTGATCATTATCAACCACATAACCTTCTTCCACAAGTATTGCTTTTCAAAATTTTCATGTCAAAAAACAAAACTCCTTCAATATTTCATCCTATTCTGTTATAGTTTTTCCCCCAAGCACTTATTTCTAAATTTATTAAACCTAGTATTAAAGGAAAAATTTAGGTGAGCCAGCTGACCGGTGAACATCCATCTTTAAGGTGGATGTTGCATAAAGTGCACGGCTGTGTAAAGTGCACAGGAGCAAAATAACATATGGACGATGCAAAAAAATTCCCCCAAAAAAAGCACATTTTAAATTTTGATTTTTTTTCATATTCATGATCACCTAGGCTTAGATCATGAAGCCCTAAAAAATTGGACAAACAATCCATCTTTAGGATGGATTTTAGAGGCGGAACACGTGTACATATGAATCCGTTGACTCATAGAAAACCTATCCATTAGTAAATGAAGCAGAAGGACAATCCAATGATGATGAACATATCAAATGTCTAATGAAATCAGCATACTAAGTGACAATGGAACTCTTGCCTACCAATGAACAAATTGGCAGATTATACTTCCAATTAAACAACAAGGATACAACCCCTTAAAATCGTCAGAGGTAACATAGAATTGAGGATTAAATAGGATATGAAAATCACAGCATATAAGAATAAATTCAAATTTGGATGAATTTCAATGTGATACATTAAATCACATTCTTATTGATAGATGCATGAAAACCAGAGTACCAAAAGGAAAAAGTAGGATTGACAGTGACTCCATAGAGGAAACAATAAGGCCTCTGGATACATTAAGCATCATAGTTTAGATTGCAATTGATTAAAGATTTAGCATCTGGAGAAGGTAAGGCTTCTTTCTTTGACTATGGAAATAGTGGATCTCAAATTTGACAACACATTTTTCTAATGGTGCTCAATTTCAACAGAACAGGTTTACACATGACATTTCGTCAATAGAACAACCTGAAATAAACATCAAACACACACAGAACTGAGACATGAAGTTATCAATCTAAAAACTTTTGCAAGTAGCAAGGAAGAAAGAATTTCCACTGGTTTGGATTCATTGACTACTCAGTTCATTAAATCAAATAGTCATGTCATGAATAACGAGCTTGCAAGGCATCAAATATTCTTGAACCTATATGTACCAATCTACAAGCACCCATTACAAAAAAATTGAATCCATGGGAAAATAAAATTGAATCCATGGGAAAATCATATGCACTCCTAGAATATAACGAATATAAATCCACCCCATGTCCATCAGATGGTCATTTCAATAGGCGAAACAACAGAAAAGAAAGTAAGAACTGCAATAGCCTAACCTAGATTTCACTACATGGCCATTCATATTTTCTTAGAAGTAAACCAAACAAGAAATTTGAAAAACTCATGAATAGTCCATACATTTCTTGATAACAAAAATAAAAAACCACTAAATTCAACTAGGTTTGTCAGCCACCCAGTACAAAAACCTAGTCAGAAACAAAACAAGTTTCAACTAATATCCAATAACATCCATCCTAAAACAAAAATTACTCTTCAGAAAGCAATAATAGATAACAGGAACCAAAACAATGCAGCGTTCTCCATGCATTCTCTCTCCTCCATTTCTCTCTCTAACGATACGACTTCTGAAAACGAGCACGAGCACCACGACCTCCAAATTTCTTAGGCTCACAACGACGAGGATCAGCAACAAGTAGGGTCCGATCATACCTCACCAACAGATCTTTGATTTCCTTCTTCGATTGCTCGTCAACGTATTTCTGGTAGAAAGCAACCAGAGCCTTAGCAATGCTCTGCCTAATGGCATAGATGCGAGAGGTTTGACCTCCTCCCTTAACCCTAATCCTCATGTCGACGCCTGCAAACCGATGGCGACCAAGAACTAAGATAGGTTCATAAGCCTTGTAACGAAGGATGTCAGAGCTCATAAGCTCGATAGGACAGCCATTGATCTTGATGAGACCTCGGCCTCTTTTGCAGTAAGTCACTGCGACTGCTGTTTTCTTTCGTCCGAAGCATTGGACGGACTCAACAGCCTGCACTGCTTCGGTCGCCATTGATGAACCTTCAAGCTCTCTCCCTCTCCCTCTCCCTCTCCCTCTCTCTCTCTGGGGGCGAAATTAGGGTTTGCTTGTGAATCACAAAACCTCACAGTCGTATATATTTGGGTTTTAGTGTTGGACTTGCAATCCAACGGCTCAGATTGTTTCTCACTGGGGCAATCCGATAGCTAATTCTTAAGTTCCGTCGAAAGTGGAAAAAAGACACAATGAACTCACGTGTCCCTCGAATGGGAGCGCATCTATCATGCTCCCGCGGGGGTACGATGTACACTTACACTCTCAGTGTAGAAATTTGATTGGTGGAAGAGGGGCCTCTTTCACAAATCATAGAAGTCGATCTTAAACCTATTGGAAGTTGCGAGTTTCAAACCGTAGGGATAGAGATTAAAATTTGGTGAAACTAAAGTCTCCTACTTTCAAATATTTCCATCAAACAAACACATACCAGGCGTGTTGGTAGAGTTCTTTTTTTTCTTTTTTCTTTTTTTTTCTTTTTTTCTTTTTTTCTTTTTTTTTTTTTTTAAGTGGAAGGGAGTCACCCACAAATTACGGAAAACCCCTTTCTTTATTTTTGATAAGAGGGTGGTCTTCTAAAATGGACCCATTTTGATATTAAAAAAATGTTGCCAGGAAGGCCGACCTTCCACTTTACAACTTCCACATTGTGATATCAAACGTGGATGTGTCCCGCAAAACAAAAATCAAATGTGGATGTGGATCGGTCAACTTCACCGTCTAGAAACTTCCACTTCTGAAACACAATTATAAAGATATTTTTTTGGAGAAATTTGGGATCCACTTTAGGATGAATAATAAGTATTTTTAAAAAATAAAATTGGGCAGTGATCTAATGCAACGATTGTATCATAGTATAATATAGCCATACTTCTAGAAAACCATGTTTGTGATATTTATATGATCCAAAATTTTGTGCATACATTCTTTTCATCTCAATAATCAATCCAAAAAAAAAAAAGGTTCAATTTGAACCCTAAATATGATCAAAATGAGTCCTCTGTGATAACAAATCTAGACCATTTATTTGGTGAATTTCAATATCTTAACTTTTAGAAACTCAAAATAATTTTTTTTCTTTCTTAATGTTGTTCATCTAATGATAATAAAACCAGCTAAAACAAACTGAAAAATAAATAAATAAATCTTTCTAAAGCCTTAGATCTAAGCATCTAATCAAAATGGAAGGTTTATATTAATTGGGTTAAAAATTTACTTTCTAGTATTTTCAAATGTTTTTTATTTTTTGTGATTGTTCAACAGAAGGACAAGCGTGCATATTTCAAGATTGGGAGAAGTTTATATAGTGTTGATACTCTAAACAATCAAATTAGAGCCCATCTTAAAAATTTTACTAGAAGAGGTTGTTTTGATGCCCAAATATCCTCAAATTTATCATCTCAACATCAAGATGCATGGACATGAGAAAAAAATGGATTTCAAGTGTTGGAAATAGTACATCTTGTGTAGACCATCAATCTTCAAGATTTTCAAGTTTTCATAGATTTGCTCGATCCACACTATTTTTTAGGCTTTAAATTTTATAATTAATGATGAAAACATATTTTAAGGCTATCACAAATATTTCCAATATAAAAACCACATTACTCGATACTATTTGAAGGTGGGCTTTACTTTGACTGCTTAGAGCCTTGGCTCTATACGAAGCCCCCCCTTTTAAAAATTTTAACAAACAAATAGCGTGAACATGGTTTTTGAAGATTATACATTATATTACTATACAACGATTGCATGAAATTACTGCTCAATAAAATTAGGTTTTTCACATCAATGTATACATATTTTGAGAAAATAAACTAAAGTGTGAGTTACTAAACACTTATTTGAATAGTCCCTAAGGTGAATTTTTTTATTTTGCACTTAAATAGATAAGTATTTAAAAACAAATTAGATTTGAAAAATTGTTTCATGTGGGTTGGACCGCATTTCTACAATATGCGATCCAAGGTATAAAGCATTCATCTTAAAGATGAATGTAAATCGGTGGTCCATCTAAAAACAATTGAAACTAAGGGTTCAAATGTTTTCTTCATAAAATCATTATCTTTATTTCTTAAAATTTATTTATTTTTTATATTTAGTCATGATCTCCATGTTAAAGATTACATGTCCTTAAAAATTAGGTCCGAAAGTCCATCTCAAAAATAGATTTTTAAGAGTCCACTCATTTCTATGGACTCATAGAGAAACCGTTTCCTTTAAATTTTGAGTACTAAACATAACTTATCTAGCCAAATAGTGAACGAAATCTATTCTTATTTTATTCATAAGAGAGTCTTTTGTAGGTACTTAAAAAGTGATTTTTAAAATTTAAAATTTAAGTATTTAGGGATTAAAGTTTTTAAATTTAAAAATGTGTAAAAATTTGAATCCAGAAAATCCTTCTTTACTCTAAGGGCTCCCTCAGGAGCATTCCATACAAATCCTTCTCACAAACATATTTTACTGCAAATTATTTTCAAGGACTTACTACTTCTTTCCATTCCTGATTAGCCAGCAACCAAGAGATCAATACAATTGAAAATCCATGAATTTACTGTCCAGAATGAAGTAGACAGTTGGTGCTCTTACCTATAGGGATTTTTCTGACCTCACATTTGTGCACACACTAGTTAAAAAAAAAAAAGAAAAAAAAAAAAAAAATTTACCTTTGGAAGGTGAAAATAGATTGAACTTAGCTAGACATTTTAGATATAAGGCTTTAAGAGCCTAAAATCTTCCCCTTTTTTTTTTTTCCGCCTTAATTGGATTGTTTAAGGGTGCAACCTTATGCAAACCATACCCAAAGACAAAAAGGTATTAGCTTGGGGTGAGGTTTGTATAGAGCCTACCTTCAAATAGTGTCGAGAAATGTGGTTTCAATACTGAAAATCATTTTGATAGCTTTAAAATATATTTTCATATTTATTTATAAAGTTTAAAGCTTCAAAAATAGTATAGATTGAGATATCTATAAAAACTTGAAAATCTTTAAAATTGACGTTCCAAATATGCGGGTACAAAATTTACTATTTCCAGAACTTGAAATCTATTTTTTTCTCATGTCCATGCTTCTTGATGTCGAGATGATCAATTTGAGGATATTTGGGCATCAAAATAACCTCTTCTAGTGAAAGTTTTGAGGTAGGCTCGAATTTGATTGTTTAGAGCCTCGGCTCTATATAAACTTTTCCCATTAGATTGAGACCTTTGTTTAATCTCAGATTTTGTATTTGTTCATGCTATCACCAGATGAATAATTTAAAATTTATCGTAAATGTAATTTTGATATAAAAAGTCCTTACGATGGCTTGAGAATCTAATTTAATCTCTAATTATAAAATTTTAAACTCTAAAAATAGTTCAAATCAAGTATCTATAAATACATGAAAATCTTGAAAATGGAAGATCAAGATAATGTGTTGTAAGATACAGTATTTTGCCTACACGGAATCTTTTTTTCTTTTCATAGTCATACATCTCGATGTTGAGATGATCAATTAGAGGGTTTTTCAACATTTAAAAATAACTTCTTATTATAGATTTTTGAGGGACAACTTTAATTCCATATTTTAAGATTGCAACCTAATATAAACTTTTTATTTTATCTGTACTGGAGCTTAAATTCGCTATATTTCTCTCTTAAATAAAAATCATTTTCTAGGTGTCTTTTTTTTATTCTTAATTGAGATAAATGTGGGTCTCACACAAACTTTGGCGTCAAGCAAATTCCCTAAACCCTGTTTGGTTCCCAGGAGATGGGTTTTCTAGGGAGATATCCCACCTAGAATTTATATCTTGTGGACTTGGAATCCCCAAGAATATAGGTGTTTTATGTTTGGATAGCATCGATGTTCATCTACTATTTGGATTGCCCGGAGGAACTGTGTCCTAGAAATAATATAGTATAATATTATAATAGTATGTATATATAAATTAGGGAAAATATCTTCATATCCCTTATTTTTAGGTTTTATTTCATAATAGACCCAAGGTTTTAAAATATATCTTGGGGCATAAAAATTGTAGATTTTATTTCTTCTAACGCCCTGAACTAATTTATGTTGGGTTTATTTGGCCTTTAAGGGCATTATGAATGTGTATTGAAATACTTTTATTATAGTGAAACATAAACTCAATGGGAGTGTGGTCTCTCGAGAACCATACTAAGCGAACGATGTTTGCTTATACCGGACTGTGCTTATCGATATAGGCCAGTTAGTTGTAAAACCCAAGGTACCTGTGCATAAAGAATTAACCGATGAGGGTTTTGGGTTAGCCCTTGATGAGGTCAGAGCTTATGCCTAGATGAGAGAGCCGGGGACTGTGTGACCCTTGTGTGTGATGGTAGGCCTACTGAGACGGGGGCCAAAACCTCATCCATGTTCAATCACACGGTATGCATATTGATAGATCGTTCGGGAAAGCCAGATATCCACCTTTGGGTGAAGCGTATGCATGTGCAAGAGATACCCTTATGCACCATAGAGTTGTGGTCGCATCAGGTCGTGGTGACCTTAACTCGTATCTAGGGGAGGACCTGTAATCCACAGACTGGGATTGCGACCCCTTGATGCATTGACCTAACTTTAGTGACCCGCTAATGAACCCCTGCTTGGACTGTGGGTCACGGGAAACACTGGGTCGGTTCGATAAAGCTAGTGTGGTCTGTAGTCCACAATTGAAGGTGGAATACCCCATTATTACAAATTGAATTCCTAAAACCATATGGATTATTTTCCCATCATATAATTTAATTGTATTTATTTTATTATTGAAATGATTTTAGTTTTATTATTTGAATTTTTATTAATCTCTCAATAATTTAATTATGATTTTTGAACTTATTAAAATACAGTTATTGAGTTTACAAAGTTGCAAAAATTCAAATATATATTAATTCGTTTTATTTAATTTTAAAATTTTTCTTTATACAA
>NW_006500125.1:816767-828328 GCF_000471905.2 Amborella trichopoda | reverse complement strand
CATGAGCCACAAAGGGTTGGTACGCCCCACCCTTTGGATTCCTCATGTTTCTTTGTGATCAAGGTCTTTAATATTATGGTAATTTTGATTTGAGGCATGTGGTCCAATCTTGGAAAGAATATAGCGCCCGTGGCATATTTTGTAATATGATAAGTATGCTTTAAAAGGGATATGGTCCATTTGAATAGATGGTAAACATTGACCTTATCTTGTTTAAAATTTTTGGTAAGTATTTATTTACTTGATAATGTTTGACATATATCCTTATGGAATATGTGATATAATAATGCTATTTTTATGGAATACATTATACCTATTTTATCTAAATATATTTATGGGAAAATTATTTAAGGAAAGGAGGATAATGGTCCAAGCACCTTTCATAATGTTGATGGCTCATCTATGGAATGGATGGCTCAGATCTCTCATCACAAGTCACATTGATCAACGGTACAGATTCAATCTTATGAAAGAGGTAAACTATAAAGAAACCCTAGATCTTATTTTCTCTATAAATAGGAGAGTTCTTTCCTATCTCTAAAATAATAACAATATCTCTCTCTCCAATTCTCTCTCTCTTTGAGGGGCATGCTCCGCTCTCTCTCCTCTGAGTTTCTCTCTCTAACCCTCTCCATCCCAAAGTTTCAAAGGGGGGCCACGCCCCAACTCTAGCTACTACTCTTTTTCTCCCTAGACCTAAGAAGAAACTAAGGGTTGTATAAATTAGAGGGAAGCTTAAATTATTTTTGAAGGTTAGGGTTTTGTAAAAAATAAATGGTGGTTACATAGTTTGGCCAAAATCCGCTTTCTCGATTCGAGATTGAAGCTAGACCGCAGATCCCGTGCCATTAGATGTGGTGACTCGGTGTGGGGTGTAAGAAACCCGGTTGAGTTAATATCCGTCATAGTTATCTTATACTTATTTGTTCTTTATTTCATATTCTCAAGCACAATATTCGGTTGTATGAATGGCATCAAGTAGTTGAGATTTATTTTATTGATGTGTTTTTTATTTTTGAAATTTCTATTGTTTGTAATAAGATCATCTGTGAGTGATTTTGTTGCCAAAATTATAAGGGGTGATTATTACTATTAAAAAAAAATTGTATTTTCCCGGTAAAAAATCACATAGGTCTTTTGTTTCAATTTAAACCTATTTTTTTAGGCCAAACAAATCTAAAAAGATATACATTTTCTAAAAGTTATCCGCCCAAACTTCTAACTTCTAGTGAGAGAAGGTGAGAGGTTACCGGGACGAGAGAGAGATGTGTTTGGAGAAACACATGAGGAGAGAGAGTGAGCAAGACACATGAAGAGAGGGAAATAGAGAAGTTTGGAGCATATAAGTGAAGAGAGAAATGTTTGAGTTTAAAAATAGCATATCTTTATCACATTTGTTTAAGTTAAAAAATAGGTTTAAATTGACCATGGGTTAGAAGATATCTTTTGAAACCTTTAGTTTATCGAGAAATGAAACCTAAAAATAGAGGATAGGGAGATATTTTCTCCATAAATTATATAGCATAATATTATATATTTATTACAGTATACAAATTATGTATAGCAATATGTAATTAATTATATATAAATATTATATACTATAATAAATATTATATTATATATTGTAATATAATGTTTTTATTATAAAATATAAATTAATTATACATATCATAACATATAATTAATTATAATAACAATATATAATTTTCTAATTATAATAACTATATATAATTATTGCATTTAATTAATATCTTATTTTATAAGATATATTAATTAATATTATATATAAATTATATATTATAATAATATATATCTAATATAATATACACATTATATATAGCAATATATAATTAATTATGATTACAATATTATAATATTACATATATAGAAATTATATTATTAATAAATATTATATTATAATATTATAATATTATAATATGATATTTTTACTATAAAATATAAATTAATTATACATATCATAACATATAATTAATTAGAATCATATATAATTGTATAATTATAATAACTATATAATTATTGCATAAAATTAATACATTATTTTATAATATATATTAATTAATAGAATGTATAGTTAATAAATGAAGATACGAAAGGCTTTTGAATCGGATAATATTCCGATGGAAGTTTGGAAGTGCATGAGGGAGGTTGACATTGGCTGACTGACCAAGTTGTTTAACAATGTGATGAGAACAAAGAAAATGCCACATGAATGGAGGAAACGTAGTGTGGTACCTATTTATAAGAACAAATTAGACTTCTAGGTTGTGCAAAGGGATCAAACTTATTAGCCACATTGTGAAGCTGTGGGAGAGAGTGATTGAGCAACGACTAATGCATCAGAAAATCAATTCGGTTTAATGCTAGGGAGGTCAACAACTGAGGTTATTGTCCTATTTAAGCAACTGATTGAGAAGTTTAGGACAAAGGGAAAAGACATCCACATGGTATTTATTGATCTAGAAAAAGCTTTGGATAGAATACGTAGAGATTTGATTTTGTGGTGTTGAAAAAGAAATGAGTATTTAGATACTGCATCGACTTGTTGAGAGATACATATGAGGGGGTGCTAACTAATGTACGAACAACTAGTGAAAAGATTAGTGAGTTTTCAGCAATAAAAAGTCTACATCAATGGTCAACATTGAGCCCATACCTGTTTGTCTTAATTATGAACAACTTAACTAAGCACCTACAAGTTGACGTACTGGGGTGCATGTTGTTCGTGGATGACATTGTTTTGATCGATGAGACCTAAAATGGTGTCAACACGAAATTAGAACTTTGAAGGTATGCTCTAGAATCTAAAGGTTTTAAAATTATTTAAACAAAGACAAGGTATATAGAATGCAAGTTTAGTAATAATAATAGAGACGATGAAATAGTTAAGATTGATGACTAAAAAGTATAAAAAAAAAGCACACTTTTGATATATTAGGTCGATAATCATAGAAAATGGAAAGATTAAGGAAGATGTCGCACATATAATTAAAGCTGAAGCTGAGTGGGCAAAATGGAGATGTACAACTGAAGTTTTATGTGACCACCGCGTACCAAAAAAATTGAGGGGAAAGTTCTATAAAACAGCGGTGAGACCAACTTGACTTTATGGGGTAAAATGTTTGGCGGTCAAAACAACAACATACTCATAGATTGAGTATAGTTGAGATAAAAATGTTGAAATGGTTAGAGTGACAAGATAAAAAGAGATAGAATCCAAAATAAATACATCGCAACTGGCTGCACGAACGGTTTTGCTAAGACTAAGATCATAAAATGGGTCTTATTACTCAATAACCCATAAAAACAACGCAACTCGCTGCGAAGGGGTTTGCAACGGCAGAGTTGGGAAGTAACAAATTTCAAGTCTCAAATTCTCATGGCTCTTTACATGAATCTAAATAGAGTAGAAATGCTCATGCTATGCATCCACCACACGAAAAGATATTTTCTGACCGTCACATTTTCACTATTATATACATACATGAAATTCATATGCACCTTTATTACATGTTTAGGGTGTTCATAGTCTGATATAGGGACATTTGAGGAAGCAATAACATCAGCAAAAAACAGAGCCAAACACACGTACAAGTCAAAGAAACATAGGATTTATTCTCCACACCCCAAGGTAAGGTTCCAAAAATTTAAACTTTTTTCTCTTTCAAATTTTAAAAATCATGTGGAATATCAACCCCTTAGGGCTCCATATACCTCTTATATTATTTAATATTTCAAGTACAAAAAATGCCCAACAAATAATACATTGACCCATATATCTTAATTTAAACTTAAAATTTATAATGATAATTTTACCCCTATGAACAATACTCATACTTATAAATAGTATTCATAAAATAAATAAATAAAATGAGAACCCTAGAATTCCTAAATAACTAAAAACCTATAGAAATAAACCTTGAAACTACAAGTATACTATACATAATTTGAAATTGAATAAAAATAAAAAATAAAAAATAAAAATAATTTTGCCCGTTATCATTCTCCTCTAGTTGGAGAAAACTCATCATCGAGTTTTGAAGTGTGCTATGATGAATTCATCTTCAACACCACTTTCTTTAAGCATTTTCTTTGTTAGCTCAAAGATTATTTGTTGTAAAAATAATTCTTCAAAAATTGATATTAATCTGTGTATTGAGGAATTGATGTAGATTTATCAAATTCAATTATTCTTAAATTCTCATTAAAAATCATGTAAGATACTCCAAACTTAATTTTCTGGTCTTTAGAGGATTTTTCTCATTAATTCTATTATTCTTTGAAATCAACGCCACAATTTGCTGATTCTGAATCTAATATGCTTCCATTGCACCATTCTGATTCCAATGCTCTGAATCTCATAAATGTTCCCCCTTATGATATCTTTTAAGGTTTTCATCTTTTACTTTGTCAAAGATTGATTCACCCATAAAATTTTTCTTTATCATAAATCATATCTCCCAAAAGATCTTGTTGTTCATCTGTGTATATAACGAAGATTGGGGGTGAATCTCAATACATAACTTGTTGATTTTCGATGCAATCTATGTTAAAAGCAAGAATATCATCTTTCAAATAAAAAATCCTAGAATGGTGTTCCCCACATCTAGGTCCTCTGTCACTATCCTCATCACTCGACTCCCCATACGGAGCCCAAAAGTGAAAATCCTTGTACTTGAGATCTTCGTGGGCTAAAAGATCAACGTCTTGCCTACTATTGAGGTTCGCAAATTGCTATATTAGCTGTTGAAGTTGCCTTTTACGTTCCTCAATTTCGCCATTTATGGAATCACGTAGCGGATCTATCAAATTCTCCTTTTACGACCCCTTCTTGCTGCCATGGGGGCATCGCAATCACAAACCCTAAGTAAATAATCAGCAAAAACAATTGTTCCAATCAACAAGATCTAGGTTGTTTGGCAAAACTTTGGGAAAAATAAGCAAACCTTAGACCCCACTGTAAGTATTGTCTGTACAGTGCTACAATAACTTCTATACAATGCTTTAGTACCTTTCGTGATACCAATTTGATATAGGAAAATTTAAAAAAATAGTAAAATCCGCAAGAAACAAAATCAAATACAAGCACAGGTCAAAGAAACCTAGAATTTCTTTCCGTTATCCCAAGCTAGAGTTCCAAAAGCCTAGCCTTTTTTCTCTTTTAATCTCTTAAAATCATGTGAAATATGACCCCCTCAAGGCTCCACATACCTCTTATATAATTTAATGTTTCAATTATAAAAAATGTCCAAACAAATATTACAATGACCCATATATCCTAATTTAAATTTAAAATTTATAATGACAATGTTACCCCTATAAACAGTATTCATGAAATCAATAAATAAATTTAAAAACTCTAAAAATCCTAAAAAGCTAAAAACCCCTAGAAATAAACCTTCAAACTAAAACTATAATATACATCTTTATAAATTGAATAAAAATAAAAAATAAGAATAATTTTGCCCACCATCATAGTCCCTTCAATCTTATGAATTTATTTTCACTGGTTCTAGCAGTAAGCTACGACATGAATGTGCTCATGTACTACCATGTAATATGCTTATGACAAACATTACATCATTCCATAAAGGAAAAAAAAAAAAATCTATACAAGTAGTAATATTCAAGTGCATAACCTTTATTTACAGCATACAGCAATCAATACAGTGATATCCAGTCAGGCGACTGCCCAAAGTGGAAGTTTGCGCACATTCAAATGCATATCCCCAGGTTTTATTTGGAGAGCGGGGCTGATGGCTAGCAACCCAATGTAACTTTCTAGGGAGACTCTCAGCCCCCATACGTTGATGGATTCGAGTTTGCGACAATTACTCACAAGTGCAGTGAGTCCCCTCTCCGTGATATGGCGGCAGCTCCAAAGAACAATTGCCTGTTCCACAGGCAACACAATTGATCAAGACCGCCCTCATTTTGAAAAAAGAAAATGTAGCAAAATTACCACCATCAAGAACAGCAACCAACGTGAAATAAAGACTAGGATATAAAAACAGTTTTTAAGTAATTTGGGATCAGAAGTTCATCTTGTGCACAAATCATTGCATAAACAATCGTGACATACACAGGCGCTCAACCATTATATAAAGTTCAGGAAACTTGCACCTTTTTCATGTTACCTAATTTGAAATTCGGCCTTCTTAGATACCAATGTTAAAGCACAGGAATATAGATCTAAGCCAAAGAGTTCATATATTTTGGATTGATATCCTTAAGGGAAGCGAGTTCCTCACAGGTTGGGGGACTGCATTCTTGAATGAATGGGAACATGCTCCAGCTAATTGTACTCCATAAATTTGAGAAATCACTCTCAAGGAGGATAATCACCTTAGGCAGGTTTTTCCTGCAACTAAGTTCTAAAGTAGCTTTGTCACCCATTAGATCAAGCCATCTAGATCCCTTTATCATCACATTTTTGTTTACATTCTTAATCTTTTGCCATTAGTCACTTTTTGAGATATGTATACCAATAAAAAGTTTTTGAGAAAATGAATTTTAGTTTCCCAATCAAAGGTGCAGAACAAGATCTACTGAAAGGGATAACAATAATATGGGGCCAAATAATGGAAAACTATGCACCTCTACATGGGATTGGAATTCTCAACTACATGTAATTTCTCTTTTTCAAATGGTGAAGACGAGTCATCCAATACATTATTGATTCTTCGTTATCAATTTTAGGTTGTCCTAGTTTTAGATGGGTTGAAATCTATTTCTTTGTCTAACATTCCTAACTTGTAAGACTCTTCGAACTGTCACACCTGACACTGATAGTAAGAGATATACATTTGGGAGACTTTGTTAATTGTAATTGTAGAAGCACTAAACCTTTTGAATTGGTTTACTGGAGTGCAGGGAGTGAACCAAATTTTATTCAAGTCCAGCACTTTTTATACCCTTCAAATGAATCGGAACAATAGTTCAAACAAGCAAACTCATGACCGAATAGGTCACTATCTAACCAAATCAACTTGCAGAGTCAAATAGTTATACTTGAAAAGATCAAGAAGTTCTCCAAATCATTTTGTGAAGATTTTCAAGAAAAAAGACATCTATAATGGGATTCAAACCCACCTCTTCACCAACATCTTAGGCATTACTACCATAGTGGAATAGACCAAGTGTTTGTAAATCAACTTCAAAAATATTTAAACAGATTATCAGAGATCAATAGTCCTACTCCATAGATCACCGGAGATAAGTGGTCCAGATTGAATCCCAAATAAGATGGCAGACCCTAGCCCAAATACCCCTATAAATAGGGGGTCCTATCCCAGGTTTAGAGCACACTTCAGAGAAGCCTCTCTTTCTCTCTCCCACTCTCACACGCTCCTCTCTTCTCTCTCTCCTCTTACCTTTTTGGCCTCCTATGGTGGCACACACCACCTGGATCCGCCTAGGGTGTCATGCACTACCTAAGACATTGTAGGGTGGCACCCTCCACCTAAGATCAGACAAGGGTAGGATGCCCACCTAGATCTTGATCTTCTTGGTTATGCTCTCCTGCCCCTATTTTGACGTTTGCCATAAGTGCTTCCTATCTTAAGGGGATTCATCAGGGATCGAGATAAGTGCACCCTCAAATTAGGTGATCTAATGTATGTAAGTCCTTTGGAGGTGATCCTAAGGCAACTATTTCCAGTAAAAAGGCTTCCTTTGTTCTTGATCCCCTTTGTTGTTGAAGAAAAGGTTTGTTTTAATGGCAGTAACGGACGATCCTTAGACTGTAGTAGGGCTTTTTCTTGTTTATAAAATTGAAAGTGGCTTATGAAAGTAGTACTTGCCGGTATAATTACAGAATTTTTTTTGAATACATATCCTGTGCTTGATCTACATTGCCACATTTCACGTAACAACGGCATCTGTACAGTTCCCCACAAGACTTCCCATCATCATTACCAGTGTTACATGGACAACAACACTGAACTTGGTGTTCAACACATGTCAAAGTTGTATAGTAGTTCAGCCTAAATGCATACATTTTCTATATAAAACAATAATGTCTTTAAGTACGTAAAAGTCGTTCGCAAAGTGCTACATCATACATATTCTACATAAGAGGTCGTGAGTTCAAATCCAGGCTTGAGCAATATATACCTTCTTATCAAGCCCCATTTCTACAGGTATCAATACATGTTAAAATCTCAACAAGTGAGTGTCAGGGTATTGTTGATCAATATCTGATAAGATTCGTCATTTGCGAGTTATCCCATATGTGCAGGAACATCCTCCATGGTTCTGTCAATCACTTCTAATGATTGCATATCCACCAAAGACTCCATGCCAAGTGCAATGTTATGAAGTTATGAGGCAGGACAACATCATTCTTGCTTTTAATTTTAATTTCAAAGGTTATATATTTCAATTCTCAATTTTAGGGTTTATTTGTAGGGCCCTTTAAGTTTTTTATAAATTGTAGGGTTCTTTATTTTTTAGGATTTTATGAACCATTTGGAGAAGTAGTTAGTGTCCTTATGGAATTACCTATTTTATCGGGGGTAAAAATATCATCATGATTGTTTAATTAGGAATTTTGTTACAATTAGTGTATTATAAATTGAGAGTCTATACAGAGGATTTAGAAGAGAATAAGAATTATTATTGAGAATAAGAATTATTATTTGGAATTCTCAAAAAATAAAAAGAATTATTATTTAGAAACATTGTTTCCTTGAATTCTTGTGTAATATGCAGAGCCATTGAAGCTAGGCTTGACAGTTTCCTTTTAATTTCAAATCAATTGATTAGTTTTTCTTTTAGAAATCCTTTTTTTTTCCTGGTACGAATCTACATCATCTAGTATCAGAGCAGGGTTCTTGCTAAAGTATCCTAGGATCCACCGCAAATTTTTGCAATTGGCTGCTAGAGGAGGTCGAGTTTGTGGTTGTGCTAGTGGTAAAGTTACATGAGAGGAATTCAATCATCGCAAGAGGAAAATTGAGAAATTGGAGTATGAGATACATCAAAATTGTTCTAATTGAAGAGGTTCGAGGAGATGGCATCAGAGGTGCACCCAACCCGCTTTGAACAATCTCTGGTCGACGTTAGCGGATCTAAGTCCAATCATAGTGGTGAGTGAGGTTCAATGGATATTTAAACTCACAACAAAGGGGAGAGATAATCTCGACACTTGTGAAGACATTTTGATTCGTGATCTTGAAGAGACGAACTATGAAAAATCTTTGTTCTCGTAAAATCAGCAAGTCACAAATTGGGATCCGCTTTCAATGAAGAATGCGATCTCGTAGGTGAACCAATTTATAATGAAAAAAGATATTTTGTGGATGAACCAATCTTTGATAAAGATAAAGCAGAACAGTATAAAGTTTTCATGACCTACGTCCTAGGATAATGTGTGCAATCTTTGGAATGAAGGAGATTTGGTATCAATAATTTAATACACGTATCTAGAGCATTTTCTTAAGGGGTTCTCCATATTGCCCATACTCTTAGAGCTAGCAAAAGTTGAAGATCATCAGCGTGGTAAAATTCATCTTAGCCTACTATAAACTTGAAGACGAGTTTCTGTAAGTAGGGGACTCTGATGCATGACAAGATGCTTCTTATTTTTGAATTTTTCTTATTAAACTTTATGGCTGTATTTTTTGGGATTTTTAGGGTCTTGAATATTTTTTTGGATCTTAGGGATTTTTTTTTTTTAAAAGATTTTATGTTCAAAGTGGAAATATTTGTTCTATCAGAATAAAAATGTCAATTTTGCTTTAATTCAGACTTCTATTTCAATTGGAATTAGGAATTCTTGGGTTCTAAGTAAGGTCCTTTATTATAATTGGGGGGTTATATTAGGGTTTCCCATTCTGAATCGAGTTTTGAGAAGTTATTTCTGCTTGAGCAAGTGCAGAGCTTTGGACACCTGGTTTGTAGGTTTCCTCTTTAATTTCCCAAACAATATGTTACTTGATTTCGTCCTAACAAAATTTGTTTCTATATTAGTTGGTAATAGCGCACGTCGTCTCTCCTAAACCACCCGTAGATCCGCTGCAGTTTTGCACGATGGCCACTAGAGGAAAACGTGGTGGTTGTTGCCAAGGTGGGTTGAGCTGTGTCGACAAATAAAATTTTTAGGCCTAATGAGAGAGTCGAAGAATTGGCGTTTCGACTGGAGACTCCCACCAGCTCTGAACGAGGGGATTACGCTATTCATGGTAGTGATGAATTTGAGGTGAGAAGGTAAACTCATTCTTTATCCAGGCGAGAGAAAACATTCCATAAGAAGATCATTTGAGTTGAGATCTAAAAGAATCAGATCGGCGTACATTTTTTATTTTCAGATTAAATTACCCCTTCTTGATCTTGTAGGTGATCCTATTATAGGAAGAGCTGCATGAGAAAACCTTGATTGTAGATGAGCCAATTTATGATGAAGAACCTTTGGAAGGAGTTGAAGAAATTGGACTTTCTCTTAGGGATAGTGATAAGAAATTAGATTCTAAAAAGGAGCCGGAACCCTAGATGGTGACATGAACTAGGAAACCCTAGATGGTGAAGTGAACTAGAAAAACTTGATTCCTCTATCTGTAGTGGGAGCCATGGACAAAAGCCTGGGGTTTGATGCAAGCTTGAAGGCCATGGGTAATTTTGATTTTTACAAGGAACAAGTTGTGAAAAGAGGGGTGTTCAAGATGGATTAGAACTCCTAAAATAGCAAAGGTCAAAGGTATAATTTAGATATAATTGAATTTGATATGTTTGCATCAATTTTTCAAAATACATATTAAGATTTCTACCTAGAGGACTTTTCCCTACTGCCCATAACCTACCTACAAGAGGATCAAGCCTGAATGTAAATTTGCAATGTTTGGGTGGAAAAAGACTATGGGTGTAACAGAGGATTCACATTAGTCCACTACTCCACGTCAAAACTCGAGGAAGAGTTTTCTCCAACCAAGGGAGTCTAATGCAGGACAAATCATTCTCACCATAAGTTTTGTCTAATTTCAAAAGATGACTATTTTAATTTTAATTTTAATTTGGACTTTATTTTCAGGGCATTTTAAGTATTTTAACGCATTTTAAGGTATATTTAGTTTTTTAAGATTTGTAGAAGCACTTTGGAAAAGTAGTTAGCATCTTTGTGGAATTACTTATTCTATCAGGGGTAAAAATATCGTCACAAATACTATCTTAATTAAGACTTCTAATTCAATTGGAATTAGGATATCTTGAGTTCTAAGTAAGGTCTTTTACTAAAAATGGTAGTCTGTACAGAGAATTTAGAAAAGAGACTTGATTTAATATTTGGAATCATTGTTTCCTTAAATTCTTATGAATTCTGCAGAACCATTGAAGCTAAGTTTGCTAGATTCCTTTTAATTTCAAATCAATTCATCACTTTTTCCAGAAATCTTCATGCTTATCTTTTCTATATGAATCTGCATCAGAATACAACATACATCTCTACTCACTGACTTGTTTTACATCTCATGACCCTTTTTAGTCATGATCGTATTATTTTATTATTATTATTATTATTATTGTTGTTGTTGTTTATTATTATTGTTTAT
>NW_006500125.1:789514-816629 GCF_000471905.2 Amborella trichopoda | reverse complement strand
ATTATTATTATTATTATTATTATTATTATTATTATTATTCTTATTATTATCATCATCATCATCATCAACATCATCATCATTATCATTATCATCATCATCATCATCATCATCATCATCATCATCATCATCATCATTATTATCATTATTATCATCATTATCATCATTATCATTATCATTATCATTATCATTATCATTATCATTATCATTATCATTATCATTATCATTATTATTATTATTATTATTGTTATTATTATTGCTACTACTATAAAATTTCTCCACTCCATAGTTCTGCCAATTCCTTGCCTCACAAAGTGTTTACAAATGCAATACAATAAATGCTTCGAAAACAAAACCATAATAGCACAAGGGAATTTGCTCATGTTCTCATGGCAAGGGAGCCACTGGTTGTAAGTGCATCGATAGGATCTAGAATCAGTATAACAAGTTTCTTTAAGTATAGATGAGACCAAAAGTGGCTACTTATTTAAATTATCGTAGTCTAAGATATAAACTTCAGAAGGCCATCAGCAATTGTTGATTTGAGAAATATTGGTATCTAAGACAGTTAATCTAAAGCCCTTACTAGCTTTGTAAATTCCCCTAGTATGTAGCCCTGATTATATATGGCAACTCTTATTTACATGTGGGGATGATCAGAAAGCCATGATTTGTGATATTTCTTAAAGCACAAATTCGTCAACTCATCAAGCATTTATGTGATATATGCACAATGAGCATGAGTGAACACAATGAGAAGTACTCTATGATGATGGGTTCTGGATTCCACTGCTCATCAGTACAATGTAGGTTCTTTGATATATCTAACTACAACCTGAGATTTGCCCATACCATTTATTTTCAATGTGGACTTATATCTTTCCATGGTTTTTGCACTAAATTATTTTCTCAAATATTTCTTGGAAGACTTTTTTTAGATTTTAATTGCATATTTCAGTTTTATATAGAATAAACAGTATATCATGAAATACTATCTAATTCATCAGCTCCTAGTTTTTGGCTGTGGATAGACCAACATGGTCATCTTTGCTATGATTTATAAAATTTGGTTGCCAATGACCTCGGTTATGCACTGTAATTTGGTCCGAATCTTTGCATTTTTCAGAAAAACTTAGAAACAAAAGGAAAATAAAAGAATTTAAAAGGAGATACACACTACTCAAAAATCATGCACATACAAATTACTTGCTAGATATATTACTAAACCCTTAAACAACCCCCAAAAAAAAGAAAAAAATAACTTCCATTCAAAACAACTTGCTTTTCTTTAGTTATAATAGCAATGCATAAATTAGCCTATACACAAATAAGTTTGTTGATCCTGCCAGAAGCTTCACTCTAACCTAAATTCACGAACAATTGGTGAAAGAATGAAACTGCATATGACATCTTAGAAAAAATGCCTCTTGATGGTTTTAGAACTTGTTGAGGTTGAAAAGGCCAAAGACAATGACCAAGGAATTTCAGACATTGCATCACTTCAGTCAGTCCAAATTCTATCAATGCCTAAAGAAGATGAAAACATCAAAGCAAACAACCATCCAGATTATTGTATCCTTATTTTCAGGGATTGGAGTGTCATTTACACTTTAACATGTCAGATACAGCCACCCATCCATGCCACACTGTAACCAAGGGAAACTCATTTCACTGAGAGGTATATTCGTACATTTTTAGTTCATGCCTCGACATTATCTTCTCTTTATGTGGATAATTTAGTTCTTCTAAGGGGTATTTAACCTCATGTCTTTAGAAGACTTCACATGTGCGCATATGAAGGCTATCATATCAATATGATTCATTGGGATATGGAATTATTATCTGTTTCTCACATGTCAATACATATTGCTACAGTGGGAGGGGTTTACTGCTAGCCATCACTGATGAAATCTTACTGACAATGAGATTTCGGTTATATTTGCTTACCTTCAAATTTTGGCAGCTCCTTGCAATTGCAAACAGAGATTCATCTGTGATGAATGTCCCACCAATGTTTAGATGTTGTAAAGAAACAGCTCTTGAAACCTGAACAAACAAAATCGGTTGAGAAAGCTATGAAATAAAAGAGAAAGGTAGCATACCACCATATCATAGCTGTTTAAATTCCAAGATGATGAAACTCAATATACGCAAGTGATAACATATAATCCAACATAATAAAAATATACATTCAAACATAAACCCATGAGAAGCATGTCGTATGAGTGTGTCATCTTGCTAGCACATTAACCCAGTCATTTTAATTGACATCCACAAATAACAGAAATTACTGCCATAAAATTCCTTGCAAGATAACATATTCGTGTGTCAAACATGAGGAAACAAACAAATGCCATTTCGTCCACTGCAAGATGGCTCCAGATATGATCAAGCGTCTTAAAACTCTTTGACATTCCTTTGGTATTCCACATAGCAGTTGAGAACATCTTAGAACAGTAGATGTCACCTCCCCTATCAGCAGCCAGCCAAAACTTGGGGCGCCTAATGAAACCTGGCAGTCATCTGGTCCATATGGTTAGAAAGAAATCATCAGGTCTCCCAAAATAGAGTTTTGAGAGTGACTACAACCAAAGAATGAATTAAGAGCCTCACAAAATCATGTTGACTCTTAATAGGAAGGGTTCAAGGGGCTCCATAGACTCTCAGCAACAGACCTCCACTGTTAATGCTACACCAATTACCACACCTACTCCTGCAAAACAGCCCCATACAGAAACCATGGAAGCCAGATCCTCTTAACATACTCAGGACCAGTTGCCCATAAAGATTTCAATACAGGCCAAAACCATTAGCATTAACTAATAGGGCTACATAATTTTGATAGAAATCGGGGCAATATGGAGTGTGGCGCAGCTAACACCCTCACATGGTCAAAAAGAATCTCAGAGGGCCTGCGGACACTAGACATGTGTTTGATGAAATACGATATCCCGTTGGCAGCTCCATATATGGTTCTTTTAGGTCTCCATGTAGAAACGCATTCTAAATATTCATCTGGAATATCTACCAATCATAGGCAAGTGCAAGGATAAAATAACTCCAATCATGTCCAATTCCACCATAGGACTAAATGTTTCATCATAGTCTAGCCTGATTTCTTGATTCTTATCCATCTGCAACTAGCTTTGCATTGAATTGCTCAATTGATCCATCTGCCATATACTTTATTTTATAAACCCATTTCAAGCCCATAACATTTTTTTGGCTTGTTCTATCATGTAATAAGCTCAAATTAGATTTCATAGCATAAGTGCATGGGGAAGAATCAATTTGAGTTTTTGGGCAGCAACCTGAATGTCTTCTTCAATTTTTGGAAGTTTTAGAGGGGAATACATTCGTTTTCATCAAAGGTCAAATGTTGATAAATCAAAATTCTCTTGGTTTTTGAACAATAATAGGGATATCCTTTGCGCATATTATTGTAGCGTATGAATACGCATATCTCAGCTTTCTGCATCAACTTATCCCTTTGACTTCCATCCACATGAACATAACAATAGCATCCAAAAAAAATCACACATCATGCTATTATCTGGGTGTCTTCCAAGAAGAGAAGTATGTCGACTGTCTACCAGTAATCATGGAAGCCAAGAAATCAACAACATGTACCGTAGTGTGAAAAACATCACTCCATATAAATTTGAGTACTCCACTAGCCTCACACACAGGACTGGCCTTGTGGTCTATAAGAGGAAAACTCTTCCTCGGTTTTGTTGTTGGAAATGACATCCCTGAATTTTTCATATTTATACTCTCTCCTTCATCACTTTGGAATCAAGCAATGCAGAATTGAAAATATGACTCAACAAAGGAGCAATTTCAACAAACACATCAAGAACATTAGATTTTTGCTTCAGGAGAAGATCAAAGTGAATCCACCATGATCATCAATGAAAAGAATATACCACAATATTTAGATTGAGATTTAGATTCCATGGAGAAAGGCCCCAAAATTAGCATGTATTAACTGTAAAGGAAAAGTGACAATATTATTATTAACATTGAAAGGAAGCTCACAAGGTTGGCCAAGTTGACAACTTGAACATAAAAAGTGGCTCCTTTTATTATTTGAAATACATGAAATGAAACAGACACTCTTTAGACTCTACAAAAGACTTTGACCACAAATGAGCAAATTGCTGATGCGCTATAAACTCGTCGGCTTTATTACGAAGGAAAACTGAGGAAGACAGATTCACAATGACTCGAAACTCCTTTTCTTGACTATGACCATCCTTGATAGAATTTCTAGATGATGATATAGATTTCCTTTCATATTCCTTCAAGAAATGTGGTTTTCATGCTAAGATCATTTGGGAACAAAGAGTTAGGGCTAAATATCGAGAAGCTCTTCAAATCATTTGATAACTCTAACACAAAAATAAAATTTAACTTAATTTTAGGAACTAACAAGGTATTAGGCAAAGAAAATGAAGGAAAGGACGACGAGATAGCGGCATTTTCAACGCCAGTGACGGAAAGCTGAGTACGATACCCTGTAATGACTTTCCTTTTTACCAACATACAAAACAAAGGAAGAAAACTTATTTGCATCAGATGTGACAAGATTGGCAGCCCCTGTAACCATAACCACCCCAGAATCATCTGAGGGTGGTACTGAAGAAGTCATTCAGGGGTGCAATATGTTCAAATTGGCAATTGAGTGCATTAGGGCAAGAGCACTTCGAAAAACTGGATCGTACTTATGGAAACACTGGGAATACTTTCTTTTTCCACAAAGCTGATATATAATGGTATAGTTGATAGGGATATACTGTTTACCCCGGAATGTGGTTGCTTGTAATGACTAATATATCCATGATTTCCATAATGCTGGGCTAGGTGGATTTAATCACCATCATTCATGAACAAAGGCTTATTTTATTCCTCTCCCTCGGCTTCTAGCAAACATGTTGGATTTATAAGAATCAACATTTAAACATCATGAATCTCTTTCTTTTGCTTCAACTATTTTCTTGAACAAGTCTTCATGTTAGTGCCAGAGTGGGAAAAATTCATTGAAACCGCGTGTAGATAGTATAGACATGACCAATCCTCCAAGCAGGTAGAGTACTTCATCACCATTGCTAACCTCATGGCTAATAGCGGCTAGTTGATCTCAAAATCCTTTCACCTTATTAACATGCCAATGGAAGAACTCTCTCTTTTGCAGTATTGGAGTTGATGAATATGCATTAGGCTTGGCGTAGATGATTGAGAGTAAAGCTCATAAAGAAGATCCCACAACTTGAGACAAATTGTCTTGAGAAAGATTGAAATTTAGCAGCATGTTAAGGACTAGGCTAATACCAAACCAGCTCTCAAAATCAAGGTTGGAAACTAGTATCATCTCTTTCATGCCATCTTTCAGAATAACCTCTTTCGCAGTGACTGCTAGAGGATAAGAGAAGGTTCCATCAGTCTTAAGCCCATGTAAGAGTGGAACAATTTGACTCTTCCATATCAAGAAGTTGGTGAAGTCTAATTTAATAGACACCATATATGGAAGACTTTAGGGGGAGAAAAAACAATTTCAAATGAGGAAGTCATATTTGAGATGAAATGATAAGAAACCTCGGGGTTTAGAAAAACCAATAAGGAAGATTAGGGTTTGAATTCGGAGTTGAGAAGAAGTAAGACTTCAAGCTTCTAAAAGAAGAATCGAGGAGTAGAATAAGCCTTGAGGTTTCTAGAATTAGGGTTTTCTCAGAACTGGGGTTTTTGTTAAGTGATGGAGTAGAAGAGGAGTGGAGTCCAGGTTTCTAGTGCTTCCCTATATTTTGGATGGCACTAAGGTTCAAGAGGTAATTTTTATTTATTTATTTTGAGAGAAACAAGTAATGTATTCGGGGAAAAAAAAAGGGGGGGGACAATGAAAGCAGTACGAAGGACGAAAGAGAATATTGAAAGAAATTGTATGAGAAGTTGGGATGAAGAAAAATATATGAAGTCACCAGATCTGATCCGGGACTCTCGGATCTCATTGAGAGACAACGGACGGCATTGGGATTCATAAGATCTGAAGTAGAAAGGAAATTTCATATCTATTTCAAGAGAAGAATGAATCAGGTGAAATAATATTCATTGAAAGTGGAAAGAAATTGAGATGACATAGAGGGGGTTGGGGTTTTTAGAAATAAAATTTGAGATGAGAATGAAATTAGTATCCAGGAAAGTGGATAGAATTAGGAACTGATGAGATGGATAATAGGGTTTGAGACAAAAAAAAAGAGCTAGAATCAAGAAAGGGAAAAAACTGAATTAGGGTTTGACACTCAAGAAGGCAAAGAAATAGAGTTAGGGTTAGATGCCACCTTTCAACGAAATCCTCTTGAATTGATTTGCAACCTTAGCTTTGATATGATGAAAATTATTCAAGAAGGAAAGAAGAATAAAAGACCAATTCCTCCTGATGATTTGAATCTTTTTGGACAAAATGGGATAGATTCAAACACAGAAAGAGGATTACACGGTAAAAGAAAACTGAGAATATAGAGACAGGGAAAACATGGACAGAAATTAGACAGATATTTTAAAAGCAACAAGCAATCATGAGACTTTAGAGATAACAAGGTAGGATAGTGAATCTCCATTTTTCTCGTGCTTTTGATGTAAATCCTTTCTATATCTTCATGTATTTTGAGAATAAGACATTTTCTTGGTTAAATAAATTGTAACAAAATGTAAATAACAAAGCATTCGCAAGTGATCAAGGAAAAATGTACCCAATTTATATTAATGAATAGCCCCAAAAGAGTGAATTACAGTTTATCATTTTTGTTCTTTCTTATTTCTTGAAGGTTAGAAATGCAATTTTGAAGCAAACAATCCATGGCTAGAGAGGGAGCCCGCAAACCTTCCCTTTTTACTAGAGCAGCAGAAATACCCATCACACAAACCTAGTGTAAAGTGCCCACTGCACAATTTTGAACATAGTTTTTCTCCATTTGGAATTTTTTGTGACTCCAATAGCTCATACGCCATACAATTTTGTATACTCCTAATTTTTTTGGTTGCTAAAAATGTTGGTACACACAATATTCAAAAAATTATGCAACACATACATAACCTTTTTCTCATTAATGATTAAAAGAGGAAAATTATGATCATCAAATGCAAAAAAGAGTGATAAACTCAGTGTTCAAAAAAGCGGACCTCCCATGTCACACCCCAAGATTTATAACACTGAAATCCCTGAGATGTAACAGTCTATCTTTAACAAAACGAAATTTTTCTACTTCACCATTAATTGCACTAAAACAGATTTTTCCATTTCTAAGAGTCTGTACAAAGTTTACTCATAACTAGTATTAACATGAAGGTTTAGATATACATCTGTTGATAGGACAAAATTTACAATAGTGAATTTGAACAAAAGTCACAAAGAGAAAATTTCATCATAACTATGACTTCTTCCAAAGTTGGTCTTGTTGTGCCTTCAACTAGGGAGGCTGCAATTACCCTGAAAATTTTTTACCATAGTTTGATGAGTTTGGCTACTTAGTAAGTGATCATCATAGTCCTAAAAAATAATCATAGTTGGAAGCTGTAAGCATTTTCAAAAAGGGAAGTCGATTAGAAACAATGCGAGCCAAAAAGCATTTATGGATAACAATTTCGCTTTCAGAAATGCACAATTAAACATAATCCAAATGATTGAAATGCATATAAATATTTTAACAGCTCAAAGGATTTCACAAAATACCCTACTGGCGTCTCAAGTAGGTCACCTATATACCCCACCAGCATCCTGGATGGGTCCAAACAATCCCTGCAGGTCCAAACATACCTCACCGGCATCCCGGATGAGTCCAAATAGTCCCTACCGGCATAACTAGATAGGTCCAAACAATCCCTGCAGGTCCAAACATACCTCACCGGCGTCCCGATGAGTCCAAATAGTCCCTAGCGGCATAACCGGATAGGTCCAAACAATCCCTGCAGGTCCAAACGTACCTCACCGGCGTACCGGATGAGTCCAAATAGTCCCTATCGGCGTCCCGGATAGGTCCACACATACTTAAATTATCTCATAAACTCTTTAACATCAGAAAGCATCAACATCGTATATTCAAAGTATCATTAAAATCATTAACAGGAATTCACTTGAAGCAACTTAAACAATTACTTTCATTGAAATATTTGTAAGTAACCAATCAAACAATTTGGATAAAAATTGCAGAAAGGTAGCAGATCGAACAGGTATATTTGAAATGGAATCCAATAGGCAGTCGATTATCAATTTAAGAGCTTTTATAGAAATCCAAGGTTAAACACATAAATATCACAATTTTATGGAATATAATTTCATAATTAATTATTTTACAGGAATAGGTAAAACTTATAGTATCTAAAATTCATAGACAAACAAAAATACAATTAAATGCAGAAATGCGTAAATCTCACAGTATTGGCAGTATTATAATTAACTGCAGAAATATCAATTTTTCACATAATGATTTTACCAGAAATGACATCACTTACACATAAATTTTACAGTGTCTAAAAGTCATAATAATAGGCAGAAATTTTATTTTTAATAATTTACAATGTCTAAATTTCTAATAATAATAATTTTAACAGAAAAAAAATGATACCATATGCGCATAAAATTACAGTATAAAAATGGTGAACAGACTATTTTTCAGGATAATGAGATCATTTACCTATAATATTTGAGAGGGAACTTTCGGTAAAATTCGGCTAGAGAGAAGGAGTTCACTGCGTTCTTTAATTCACAAAGAGGGCTCAACGTTACTGAGAGGAAGGGGCGTAAGAGAGACTGTTTTGCAGAGAGAGAATCCAACTCGTTCTCCTCTTTTTAAACACAAAAAATATATTATTAATCCACCTCATACATGAGGTGTTTAGAAGGTGTTACATTAACACTTAAAGCCCACATCCTTAGAGGACGTGGCACAAGAAACAAAAGGTGAAGGTAAAAAGAGAAAAAAAAAAATGGTAGTCCCTATGGACCAAATTATTTGTATGGACCATCAAAGGTAAAAAGTTTTGTTTTTTTTTTTTATTATTTAAGTTTAGGATTGTTACAACCCAACTCCTAGGTGGTCCAGAAGACCTGGGCGCATCGCCCGGGCTCAGGTGGTCAAATTGTGCGGCAATCCCTAGGCGGTCGCCCAATGCTTGCGCCCCTTCAAGGGGCGGAAATTTTATTTTTTATTTTGTTATGTTGTTTTTTTTTTTACATAAAGGGTTTTAAGGCTGGGTTTTAGGTTCATTTGAAACCTAAACCCACAAGAACCCATTTTAGAGACAAAGAAACTTCAAAGAAACTAAATTTAGTGATTTTCATTGGATCGAAATGTTTCTTAAAGTTACGAAAGACGGATCCAAACATCACTCAGGTAGATTAGATTTAGTTTTGGAGTTCTATAATCCTATTACAGGGCGTTTTTTATTATTTTAGCACTTGAAAAACATCTTAGAGGTGGGAGTTTGGAGTTCAAGCAATCAAAGTAAGTGCAAAACTTTATTTTTTAAACTGCTTGCTTTATTTTGAGATGTCTTCTTCAGGATCTAGTCGAAGTGGAGATTCAATTTGCAAATATACATATAACCCGAATCCAAATGACAAAAATTTCATTAGATGCAATTATTGTAAAAAAGATACAAAAGGGGGCATAAACCGGTTTACGAACCATCTTGCCGGTATTAAGGGAGATGTTGCCCCTTGTAAAAATGTTCCTAAAGCTATCAAAGAGGAGATTAAGCAATATATGAGTTCTGTAAAATAAAAACAGGAATAAAATCCTTGTCATTTCAATATATCTATTTATGCTTCTTCTAGAAGAAGTAATCCGGGTTGGAAGTATGGTTATAACCCAACACCAAACGATAAAAATTGTATAAGGTGTAATTTTTGTGAAAAAAATACCAATGGGGTACTAACCGATTCAAGAAATGCCTTGTTGGTATTAAAGAGAATATTGCTTCTTGTAAAAAGGTTCCTGAAGCTATTCGGGATGAAATTAGACAATTTTTTAATTTAAAACAACCAGAAAATGATGAAAATGAGCCTTGTTCTATGAAAATATCTTCTCCAGGTTCTTCTAGAAATAGTGATCCAGGTTGGAAGTATGGTTATAACCCGAATCCGAATGACAAAAATCGTATTAAATGTAATTATTGTGGAAAAGATACTAATGGGGGCATTTACCGGTTTAAAAAAGAACTTGCCCGCATTAAGGGGGATGTTGCCCTATGTAAAAATGTTCCTGAGGCTACCAGGGAAGAGATTATACAATATTTGAGTCCAGGGAAGCACAAAAAGATAAAAAAGGGTAGAGAAGCCAAGACTCCTAGGTCTCATCTACACATACTAGTAAGAGGGAGGTAGAAGAAGAGGAGGAAGATGCAGATTCAGAAAAAGCAGAGGAGGACGAGCGTTACATTGAAGAGGGAGATGACTCTGATGATGATGGCCTCGAATCTGATGCATATGATAAGGCTTACCCTATTCCTTATGATGATGATGATGACTGAAGACTCTTGGTGTTGAGTGTTGACTGTTGACTATTGTGTCCTAGACTTCAAATTTTCTGAATTTCTATATATTTTCTTTTTCTTATTTTTAGTTTCTACTTTCTAGTTTCTAGTTTCTAGTTTTACTATCTAACTTTTGTGTGTGCAGTCTACATTGTATCAAACTATCAGTGTATGCTTGTATGGTTTTACTGTTTTAGCATTGTATGAAAATATGGATTATGGTCATATGGATTATCAAAATTCTCTTCTCGACTTCTATCTTTTTTTTTTTCAACTGGGATTATGGTCTTATGGATTATCAAAATTCTTATGGATTATCAAAATTCTTATAGATTATCAGAATCAGACTATCCTTTTTTTTTTTTCAACTGGGCCGCTCAGGTTCTGGGCGCTCACCTAGGCGCTGGGCGGCCTGGACCCCCAGGGCCGCTTGGGTGCCGCCTAGCGCTTTTTGAAACTACTGATAAACTCCTAATTAAAAAATTCAATTATCTCATCAAATCCATATATATAATAGCAAGAAACAATCATAAACCAAAGGGGAAAAAAGGAAAATTAGTCGGGACCTAACACCAACCTAAAGACACGAAATTCTCATGCGACATATATATAGAGCATGAATGGTGATAATCCTAGAACAAATTAATCTTTTACCATGAGCCTGAAGGGTGTATATATTTGCCCCAGCATACCATCATTTCAACAATATTTGAAGGTAAAGGAAAATGGTTGTTGAGTTCACCCCAAAAAAAAAATTTGAATGTTTGTTTTATTCATTCAGTGTAAATTATTCAACTAATTCATAACATGCTAGGGAATAATGTTCACAAAGAAAATTGCAATACCATGTCAAATTATTCTAAGATTAATTCAGAAAATTGCAATAGCATGTCAAATTATTCTAAGATTAATTCATTGACAATATGGCGATTCAAAATTTCCTAAAGCCCAAAGGTATGCTTCCGATGTGAAATGAATAAGCCTTTCTCATCACATGAAGTATATTCCTTTTCCTCAGATACTTGCGTCCTAGCAAGTATCATCATGAATATTTTGTTTTCTGATAATATTTAGCACATACCAGCCGAACAACACCTTCATCTGTGATCCCAGCCATTCCCCATAGGGATATTGATGTAAGACTACTACAACAATTTGCCAAAGAGATTTTGTAGAGTCCCTCATCTGTTATCTGGCAGCCCCAGCAACTCCTTGAACTACACAAGCACCATAGAAGTTAGCCATGATCAAGAAATTATGCACATGCAGCCAATGTAACATTAAGAATTGATACAATTAGTAAACAGATCCCGTACATGATGCAACATATAAATAATTTTGATAGAAATACTCAACACTGGCCCTATGTGATGATACTTATAAGGTGAAATGTACGACTATGAACATCTACCTGTCACACAGTATAGTTTCATATACCATCTAAAAGTTGAAAGAGAAAACCTGTTCATGAATCAATGGTGCCAAAAAAAAGAGAAAAAAAAAAAGAATTTACATTCAACAGAACACTGGCATGGAGATTGAGGGAAGAGAAAGGAAAAAATGTGTCAGATGGGAAGGTGAAATGATTGGAAAGATAACATTCATGCAAACATTCAAGGTAACCAGTATCTTGTGTTGATTTGTACTCATTACACAAACATAGCATACACTGGAATAGTAATTAGTCACAAGGGCACTATGGTCATCTAAAAGAGCATTGACCTTTATATCATTTGTCCTTGCATGTAGTTAAATATAAGTGAAATGTCACTCCCACAACCCTTAACTAGAAAGTTGTACCAAGAAACACAAATAAGATACAGATAGGAAGAACATAATTAAAGAAATTCTATGGGTATGTAGATCAGATATAAAGTCCTTGATCATGGCCTACTCCAATACCATGTTAAGAAAGAGAATGTCAAGAAGAGGAATATGATTTGGTGACAATGAATTTAAATGGTGTATAAAGTAATAGAAAAAGGCAAATAACAGTTACTCCTTATGGGCTACAAACTCTAAAACTGACATACTAACATTCAATGAAAAAAGATAAAACAACAAAAGACTAAATGACAAAATACAATTTCACGTAAGACTTTTCCTATAAAATATAAAAACAAATTAGGGATACATCCCTTGCGTTAAGGAACAAGAAAGGTGCATGAAATGTGACAAAGTTGGTTGGCAGCTCTAAGAACATGAAAGTGAAGGAATGGGGTTGGTCAACACACATACATGTAGAACAGGCCAATTTTTTCGCTTTAACTATAGGTTGTCATGCTGTGGTATGGGAAGGGGCATTTTCTACAACAATCTGGGCAATTGACTAGAAGGACCTATGACATATAATTTAAAACTAGAGAACTACTGTGTGAGCTACTAGTGCCAATTTATCATCCGATCAGCCACTCTCATTCTTTATCTAAATATATAAATTACACACCAATCAACACCAAAAAATATATACCTAGACTTTCAGAGGATCCTATTCAATCCTGTCAAAACGGATTATAGAAACACAAAACCACAATTCCACCACGATTTTCACTCAGTTCTCCACCACCAGCTCTAGTCAAAAGTGTTTGAAGGGAGATCCACAGGTATTCAATTAGTAGCACCTCATAAATTTTTCCCCAATGACAGACATGATGTGGATGGAACTTCCATATTACCTAATTACTAACCAGTGTAGAAACATGAGGCCAATGTCAACTGTTGATTGAACTATAACCAGCTATTAGTTAGTTATAGGCTCTCAACATTCCAAAGAAGCTTAAGAAACATCAAGGCAGCATGATTAACTTAGCTCTACACATAAGCAACCCAGCATGGAGATCAAGAAACTTCAATTGTTGTTTGGCCATCCCTCCAACCCAATAAACAGACATATTTCTAATTATTTGATTTTCCAAAGCTAGCAAACTTACACTCAATCATTGATTATACAACATGTCAATTAGCCGGGTATTGTAAGGTAACACTCAGTACAACATAGAATATTAACAAAATAAAAGAATAAAAGAGGAGAGAGGAGAGTAACTAGCAGAAAGAAGAGGCTCTGTGGGGAGTCTCTTACGACGAAAAACAAAAACAAGAAAAAGAGAGATCAATATAAAAAAAAGAGCATAGGGATATAACAAAGATTTTTTTTTTTTGACGAGGAGAGATAGAACAACAGGTGATTAGAAGATATAGAGTCACCTGGAAGGAGTTATGCCAGGGGACTGGCACCCGAACTGGCTTCTCTACGACCAAATAAGTGATGACTTCGGGAAACCATCCATGTCCATCAGGAGAGTCCCTGATGCAGATCAGCTTCTGGAACAGTGTACACCGTCTTAAACCCAAAATAAAAAAGACAATAAATACCCAGATTTACACATAGGTATAGGGTTAGGCGAGTTCATTTGAGAACCGTTGGATATAGAATACCCACATTGCTTAAACAAGCATTTCAATTTTTTCAACTCTTGCATTTCTTGCATTCTCAAATGAATGAGTACATATCTAGAGCCTTCAAAATAAGTGAAAAAGGTGCCAAATACCACTTGTACAAAATTTAAGTCGTTTACAATTCCATGGGCAAAAACTATGTGCTAAAAGTAAAACTACACACTATTATAAAATCATGGGTAGAAAGTAAAATCATGGACCAAATTTTACAAAATCATGATTAAAACAAAAGTAGACTATTCTATGACAAAAACATTTTCGTTTTCAAAGGCTTTGTCTAACTTTCCAAGTGTCTCTATTATAAACCAATCTTCTTGGATTTCTGTCTACATGAATAAGGCTCATATCTATTTTGGATCTTTCTGAGGACATTGGGTAGCAAGATGTGCTTCCTCTCTACAGGTAAAACATGGACCTTTATTCTTCATTTTAATTCCTTGACTCTTGGAACAAAATTTGTAGGGCTTGAAAAGACCTCCTTTTGTGAATTATTTGAAATTTTGGAATACTATAAGTGTCAGCTACTTCTATAGTATCATGGAGTTCTCGTCCAATCATTTATACAAGATTTTCCTGAATTTGCTTTATAAAAAAGCTTCTTGATATCTGCTCTTGCATAGCAAACCACATTAGATAAAACCAAAGATTCTAACTGCACATCCCTTGCAATAATTATTTCAATAAACAAATTTGGTATGTTACCTACCATGGCTGCAAGATATATGGCATTGCAAGTTGGGGTATTGTGTAGCCTTAGCCTGTAGCTTTCTTTAACAAAACTTTCTTAAAAAATTTCAAAATCATCAGTATTTCCGATCCTTCTTTTAAGCAAGCACTATATCAATAGCTTTTTGATGTGTATTCCCCAACAAATTCTATAATCACTGTAGAGCATAGTTTGGAGAAGCTAATTCTGCAATTGGGTTTTGTTCAATCATCAGAAAAATGCTCCCACCATCATCTAGTCTTCCCCTACAGTAATCCTGTCGCTTGATTGACCATATCATTATTAGCCCATTTTTTCGCTTCTTGAACTATAAGGCATCTATATATCAAAGAAATGATCCCTTGCCTTGCTTTACTAGGAGATAATTAATAGATACTCAAACTAGGAATATCAACCCCAATATCCCTTATTCCACTATTTCCCAAAGCAGATATTCTCATCATCTTTGTTTGCCCAATTTCTGACAATCCATCCATCATTTCTCTTTCTTGAGCATTTTTGTTTAAGAACGAAAGAATACTTGAAGACTGAAGATAAAATAATTCTAAGGATTCATTCGGCTGTCTCTTTTTGTATGCTTCTTTGACATCAAATTATTTTTTCACAAGGTTACATAGGAATGGAACTTGAGACTCTTAATATTTTCTCTTATTCTTTCTTTCTTTCTTTTGTTTCTTCTTTTTTCTTTTAGCCAATATTTCTAAATTTATCTTTATTTATCTTATTTGAGCGTCTATGGATGAAATATGTTTCTCAGCAAAAGCTGGTTCAATGGAATAAATAATAAATAATTTAACTACATTAACTCATTTTTTGGGTCTTTTCTGAATTCACATCATGCATGACAAGGTAGTTCTCATCTGCTTACAGTTTAGAACCAACTTGTTCCTCCATTTGAAAAGGCAGAATTGTTGAGCAGGACATTTTTGGTGGCCAATCTCCATCAATTAAATTGTCTGCCACTGCTGGTTTCTTCTTGTGCCTTGAAAATGTTCATCATTCGGCTTAGGGCAATATGAGCAACGACTATGTTAGAAGAGTCTAAGACTTTTCTTGGAGAAGGTTCTCTTTCGATTGTGGGAAGAATTGCGGGTAGAGAATTTGTGTAACTGGATGTAGGTAGATTTTTATTCACAAGTTTTAAAGAAATGCTGGAAAACTGAATAGGTTTTCTATAAGAACTTTTTGGAAAAAGTTTAAATTCTAGTTTTTGTCTTTTGAAATTTGTGGGATTCTAAATATCAAAAATAGCTGGAAATCTTGTTATGAAATTTTTATTTACAATGGTTCCTACTTCTAACACATAATTTGGATATTTTGCAAACTTAACTCCATAGTGTAATTTTGAACATGTAATGGCTGAACTAGTTAAGTGGAATATACATCGGGATGCAATAGTTACATATACAGAACTAGAGAGTAGTTCTATACCTTTAATTTCTATACAAATCATGAAAGCTTTTATAATAAACTCATCATCTACACTCAACAAACATAGGGAGGACTGAATGGATACCATCTTTATCCAAGAATCCTTAAAATTGACACAACAAGGCTTTATCCCACTCATAGTGCCTAATATCTAATAAAGACACGAAATTTTCTGCATCTAAATTATAATTGAAAGGTAGATGTACTCAGATGTCAATTTGTCCAATATGAACATAATGAACATATTACTAATTCTTAGACTTCCATTTGTCAACTTCTGATCTTTCAAAAAATGGCAAGAATGAAAGAAGTTGTTATATGGAACTCAAGGTATTAAATTCAATTTTTTTTTATTCAATATACCTAAATTCCACTTACATGAGCCACTAAATATTACGGTGAATAAAAAATAATACCTTAGATACAACCTAGAATATTTATTTTCACTACCAAAAGAAATAGAAATTATCCAACAGCTTTAAACTAATTTTAGTACAAAACAAGTTCCTTAAAATTCACATAAAATAATAAATAATATTGAAAATTAATTAAAATTACGGAGAAGACTTATTGAAAGATGCTTGGAGTTATCCTCCCAGGTCTTGGTACACCCCACACCCGATTTCCTGACCGATGACGCACTTTTACTCCTTTAGGTATTGTTGGAAATTCTGAGATAGGGAAGCTTTGTACGCAATACTTTTTTTCTATGGTTTTTAGAGAGCTCAAAAATCATATAGGACTAATAGAAACCCTATGGAAATAAAATAGGGCCGAACTTGCGAGTTGATCTCTCTCTAGGTTGGTTGTCTCTCTTCTTTTCTCCAAAATACAGCAAGTCTTTCTTTTAAATTTTAAAGGCCCTCCTTTTCTTTTTCAATGATTTAAAAAGCGGACCGTTAAGCGGTCTAGAAAGCCTGGGCGCATCGCCTAAGCCTAGGCGACCAAAGTAGGTGGGATATCCCTAGGTGCCCACCTAGGCTCCCGGGAACCCACCTAAGCGGGAGCTAGCCTAAGGGGCCTGTGCCCTGCCCAAATGCAGAAATGGCCCTCGTTGAGAACATTTTTTTGTTATTTTTTAATACTAAAGGGGAAAATTTGTGGGTTCTAGGTTCTTTTGAAACCTAAAACCCAATAGAGCCTATCTTAGAGAGTGAAAAACCCCAAAAAACTAGTTTTTGGTGATTCCATAGGATCGAAGGATTGATGGTTATGGAGCATCGATGAGTGTGTGCTATGTGGACTTATGTACTATACATTTGATGTGCCTTAAACACTAATTCTTATGTGTTATACAGTTATACTTATATTGTTAGACTATAGAGACTTTTTTTTTCTATGAGGCCACCCAGGTTCTGGGCGCCTAGGCACTGGGCGGCCTGGATCCCCCGGCCGCCTAGGCGCCACCTAGTGCTTTTTGAAACATTGTGTTTCTTTTAATAGAAGCTACTCAAATAAGGAGAGAGTAGCATGTTTCTCTCTAAAAGGAGAGAGAGTGAAATGGAAAATAAGAGAGCGTGCCGTGAAACAGAGAGGGTGGCATGAGAGAGAGAGAATCTTGTTGTGTAGAGAGAGGGGGTTCAAAACTTCTTTAAATAGAAACAAGATCTATTTCCTATTTTGAATCCGATTCCAATCTAAGTATGCCTTATCCAATTTCCAGCTAGATCTTTAGGATAATTAAAAAATTTGTAGGGTCAGAGAGATTTAATCAGAATCATCCATCCCACAAATCAGCCATCATCATTTTGGGTAAAAAAATAGGAACCTTATCCCTTTAGATTTTGACCCATATCCAACTTCTATTTAAATTTAAAATATAATCAATTTTATCATTATCTAGATCTCCCATAATCTAAGATAATATATATTTTAAAACTCTCACAGGATAAGAAACCAAATCTAATTTAAATCAAAAGATTTTCTATTTAAAATAAAATTTGAAACACAAAGTGGGGATGTGCCCCCTTTTTCCTAAAAACGTGACGTGCCCCGTTTAGGATAAAAGTGGTGTGCCCCCTTTTGCATGAAAAGTGGATGTCATGTGTGGCCCACATGGGTGGCACACATATGTGGGGGCTGGATCCTTGGTCCCCACATGTCCCTTATCAAGTTCTGAAAATTTCAAAAATACTCTTTTGATAAAAATTATAGCAGAAATAATATTTTAAAACTCTGAAAACTATTTAAAATCATAAAAAAATTCTAATACCAAAATAAAAGATTCTAAGAGTGGACTGGTATTAATGGATCAAAAATAGCGACAATAAGGATACTACACTCACCCCATAAAACATAATCCACTACTATTTTCTTATCCTTCCCAAAAAAACTCATGACCCACAATCTCATTTCAGAGGCTCATGATTGGCTTGTCAAAGTTGGATAATGAATAGTAGGATCATGATCCTAGAATGTGGATTTCAATTCTCCCCTTTAAGAGCAAGTCTAGCACTTGTCACAACAGTACAAATGGACTCTCTCAATGCACATGTACATATGTCCCTCTATAGAACTGCTTCCCAGTAATGCGGTTGTCGTGTGTACATGTCGTGCGGAAGTTTGTTGAGGGTTTGGCTCTTTCTCTCACAGGCCCACAACCGAACATAGGAGACCACACAGTTCTCCTAGCCTACAAACATCATCCCTAGGCATATCTCTGGCCTCAACAAGGGATAACCTATTGCAAACCCTTCTCGGTAGTGCCACATGCCCAAGGGTAAAGATTTTGGACATGGCCAGGGCTATAAACCGTCCAGTTATTGGCCAGTCTACACACACACTCCCACTAGAGTGCATATTTCACTATAAATATCATCTTTATAAGCTCTCTTGACCTTTAAAGGCAACAAAACCCAACAAAGAAAGGACAAATACCTTTTTTTTACATGTAAATTGACTTCAATCCGTCTGACTTATTTAAAAATCTAGACTCAAAAAGAGAGAGGTCATACTGATCTTGCTTTTTTAACTTTTGGGACTTTTAATATTACCCAAGTGATCTCAGTCTCCTTCCTGCTCTAACCTATTTAAAGAATTTGGATTATTTGGGAGAGATTTTGAGATATCTAAAGATGAAGCAGAAGAATGCCTAGGTCTCATCATTTTCATTGGAGAAATTGACTCTTCTTGAGAGATTGGCTCTTCTTGCTTATTTTCGTCTTCTCCATCATATCCATCAAACCTAGGAGTTTGGCACCAGTCTATTTCCTCATCAATATCATCCAAGTCAGACGAAAATTCATTTGAGGACTTTTCTGTTACTAGAGCTGGCATCTTAAGATATTTCCTATTTTTCCATTTTCATCTTTACGGATCTCAAAAGGAACTAGGTAGATTGGCCTAAGAACTGGAATGTACCATTTAAACTGCTACAATTCTTCTATAAGAACCAACTTCTAATATTTGTCATTTTCGTTTAGATCATAGACCACATTCAACTATTTAATCAAAGGAAATGGACCTCCTTTCCATATTGATGATCCTTTGGTTTCTTGATCAAGAAATTATTTTTCAATGGATTTATCAGGAAGCAAATATCTTCCTTCATTATCACCAAAGCAAATTTATCTAGCTCATATTCAAAATGATTAATTCCTTTCCATCTTAAGCTTCTTAGTTATGATCATTAAAATGCTTTTTTTGCCTCTAATTACATCGAATGGAGTCTAAATCATTAAGTTCCTTTTTCTCAAGCCTATTCTTTTGCATGTTATCACTTGTGGAAAATGCATGAACTTGAACTCGAAAAAACCTAAATGCCCACAACCAAATCAGCTACATGCCAAGATCATTATGTAGATGGCCATCTTTTGTAAGTTGGGGACACAACTCCCATTTTGGCTCCACCATTGGCCTGCATTAGCATCATTTAAATTTTAAAATTATAACTGACAAGTCTGTAACAGTAACTAATAAAAATAGGTAGAAATTATATAAGAAACTATGCAAGTTGAAAGAAAAATTATTTGGGATGTAGTCCTTTGATACACAATCATTTCCTTCTCAAATGATCTTAATGCAAATATATAGGATCAAATCTTCAAAAGATATCTAGAATGTAGATATCCTTATTGGGAATGGGCCCCTCAAGACATTTGTTAAAGTCATACATAGTTGCATCCTTCCTCTCAATATCCATGTCGGCATTAAAGAACTTTCGGATCAAATAGCAACCAACTGCATGTAAATGCTGATGAAGGGGTTTAACCCACTTTCTGTATAATCTCCCATATTAGACCATACATGCTCTCATGATGATCATTGCCCAATGCCCCGACTGTCTCTCTCTCTCTATTGGCTCTCTCTATAGCCCATAGTTATCAACTAAGCGCAAAACTTTGAACAATTGTAGGGATACGTCAAGTGAGTATACTACCCACTCTAGAAAGACTCAGACAAAAGAATCCCACATACACTAAAGTGAACATAGATCAGAATTGGTTTCTCTTATGCATTATGCTCTATAGAGCTGGGAAAGAGGTGACAGATCTCATGACCCCCGGCCTCACTTTATCTTTCTTCTCAATGAAATTTTGCCTTGCTTTTCCCTCTCTCTCTATCATGTACTGCATGCCCTCGTGTTCCGGGGGGAAAAGACATTCATAGGACCCCTTCATATTTGGCTTCTTAGACCCTATTCATCTCTTAGTACTTTGAGAGCAGCCCATTTCTCTTCATCATCATCGTTATTACACCAGATATATTAATCCCATCCTTAAACTCTGCCATGCCTGCCTCATTTGCCACCTTCTTCCTTTTTCTCGGCATCTAAATACTCAATGAACTCCATCATAATATCTGCCTAGGGCCTGGCCACCTAGGCCTAGGCAAGGTGCTAAGAGGCGCCACCTAGGCACTGGGGGTCGCCACCTTTTAATCACAATGAGCCAGAAAATTTCAAAGCTAATGTCTTGAAATTCCCATGTTGAGGTTCATACACTTAGATGTCCAATTTCATCAACTTATGTTGTTTCAAGGATGCAACTGCAAACTATGAGTCTATGTAGTTCAATGAAACGGCACATGATCCATATCCATGCACTGCTACATGGTTAACCACTAAAGAGTATGTATATTTGCACAGTGAATAGGCAAGTTCCATCACTCGTGTGGTAATTAGTATTTGACTATCACATTACCTTCAACACTTATAGCCTTCATAGATCACATAATGAAAAACACCATGGCAAGTTATGTTAGAAGCATAATCATTTGTATATCACAAATTCAATTCACTTTTCATGGGGCAGGGGCGGTAATTGGAGAGGCACTAGTAGGAGAATGGAAAGGATTAAGTAATTGATGCAAACATGTTCATAACTGGATGATCATTTCAGTGTGTTGCCAAATCAGAAACGAACAAAAGAAGTTGTTGAACTGGTTTCATTAACTTCCTTGATAATGTATCATTCCCTTGGGGTAGTAAAGAGAAAAGAATTACTTGAAACTCATTAAAAGCTGATCAAAGAGCCATTCGAAATATTCACAAAGCTAAAATTGATCATAGGTTTACCAATTGTAGGACAGGCACAATTTTGAGTACTTGAAGTGAACACATTGAAGGCAGAGTCGTTCAGACAACCATCACATGGTTTAATCGTGCACGAGACCCAGCGAGAACCTTTGAATTGGTATAAATACATGAGAATGGATGCCTAGAAACTGTAAGGAGTGAATAGAATTAATGATTCATCGGAACAATAACAAACACAAGTGATTCACTAATTGCAAATAGACCAAAAAGAAAAGCCTAATAACATGCAAATACTGCAAAAATGGAATAGGATTTCTTTATTCATTCGAAATAAACAACAATGCCTGCAATTCCCGAAATCGAAGAAAGAGTAAAAGAAAGCAAGGAAGTGCCGAATCATGAAAAGGTGAAGCATATATATACATGTCAAGCTCCTTGAGACCGTAGGCATCATGAACAAGCCTCGCAGTGGAGTCATCATCCATCTTCCAACCAGAAAAACTCAGTTTCTCTCTCCTCGCAGTCGATCTCTTCACGCCTTCTCTCCATTTCCTGCACACAAGGCTTGCCCTGCAATCATGCACCCCACTTCCTCAAAATCAAAATTCCACAAAAACAAAACAACACAGGAACTTCCACCCAAAAAAAGAGACCCCTAGAGAGATAGCGAGAGAGAGAGGGTTTACTGGGCCAAGTCCTTGAACGAAGAGATGAGGAAGAAGCAGTGGGCGAGGAGGTCAACAGGAAGGCGGTCGATTTCAGGTTCCTCTCCCTCCATGGTTGTGGAAGCATGAACAATTGGGTTCATGAGAGACGAAACGAGCACGAGATGGAGTTGGGGATCAAGAGAGAGAAAGCTGCTTCATCTTCCTTCTCTCTCTTCATGGGGAGAAGAAAGAGAGAGGAGAAAGATTGATCTGCATGTTTGGCGTGGTCCATTTTAGTTCCACAGGAGAGGGTAAATATGGTCATCATGTCGTCATTTCTTACAAAGCACTGGAGGCCAAAGCCCAGCTGCGGTTTTTCCTTTGAATGTTTGTAGGTGGTCGCGCGGGAAGCAATTGTCGATTCCAATTGAACGGGCAAAACTAGTCTTCTAAAACGTAATTTTCGGCCACGGATCTATTTGAGATCATTGGATCCGTCCTGTATCGAGCGGTCCGAAATGATCTGAAAAATATAAAAACAGTAAATTAAATAAAATAAAAAATTATAAGGTGGGGGATTTGATAAAAATATTAGATAAAGTTAAAATATATGTATATAGTCTATATAATTTTTTTTTTTTTTTTGAAGAACACTTATGAAGGTCCAATTACAGTAAAATTCAATTAAAATAAACAAATAAATAATCAAAAGTGGTTCTCACTTACAGCCATTAATAATAACTTCTTTTTATTCAATTAACAAAACCAACACATGCTGAAAGATTACCTCAACTAAACTTAATATATCTCACATCGGGTCTCATGCTCCAACGGCATATGGGATCAAATGCATATCTCATAGCATAGCCTAGACACCAACGTCTAATAGAAGTAGGGCGTGCCCCCCTCTTGCACCTTGGGGCGTGCCCCCTACTTTGCTATGCTAATGGAGAGAGATGAGAGAACTAGCTTAGAGAGATGAGAGAGAAAGAAACCCTAGGGGTAGCATGCCACCCTAGGAGAGAGAGGATAGAGAAAATATGAAACGTAAAAATATATGGGAGAAAGGCCTATATTTATAGAGTTTTCATAGGATTAGAGTTTCATTGGGGTTAGTCATCTTTAATTAGATTAAATCCATATCATTGGTCACAGGAGACCTGTGACGTGGAATATCTTAATCATCTAATCCTTAGATAAGCCATTATGATTCAAATGAAGATGTTAGAACCTTATCATTCAGCTTCCTATACTTAGTCCCATCAAATAATGAAATATGAAAAATATTGTCATTCATACTTTAATTTCTATAATCTTCTCACTCATAATGTATTAATTAAAATCAAACCTCCTTAATTTAAAAACCTTCTATATTATTTTATCTTGGTTTGCAAGCCTCAGTGGCTTGAACAAACTTTACCAAGTAAAAAGCAAAATCTAAGTAAAGCCTGCCGCCCTGTATGGCCTCATGTGGGCCCACCAATTTCTCCATGTGATTTATTTTGTTGGGCCCCTAGTTTATAATGGACCCCCATATGTTTTAGTGAACTATAAAATTTATAAATTGAATTTTAGAAGTTGGAAGAAAATATTATTTCTCTTTGCTTATTTAACTACTAAAAATTGAATATTTATTAATTTATAAAATTAATTTTGTAAAAATAAAATGTCCAGTGACTAGTAAAAATTTAAATAATCAAACTAAAAATCATTTAACATCAAAATAATTAATATCAAATAATTTTGATGAGAACTGGATCCAACTCAGTTTAGGAATTATAATATCACTGAGGCACTCAAACTTTTACTATGGACTATAATCCAAACATGCTTTCTAAAACTGACCCAGCAGTTCTTATGACCCACAAACTAATGCAGGGGTTTATAATTGAGCTACCAAAGTCAGCCAATATACAAGGGGACATAATTTCAATCTATATATTACAAGTTTTTCCCTAGAAACAAGTCCAATCCACACAAATCTAATACAACCACAGCTCTATGATGTATAGAGGTAATCTTTCACATATATACATGATTTACTCTCAATAGTGACTCACTTTCCTAAAACATTATCATATGTACATGCCATGTGACAATTCAGTAATGAGGTTTTGGCCTTCGTATCTAAAAGTCAATCATCACACACAAGGGTCACAGTCTTTTGGCTCACTTTAATGGGTAACTCTGACCTCATCAAGGGATATCCCTTCAAATCCTCATTGATTTTGTTCCATGCTTAGGCAATATGGATTTTTCAACTCGACTAGCCTAGCACGTCAAGCCAAGTCTGCGTATCGGCAAATAACATTTGTCTATCTTGGTCCACAAAGGACCATACTCCCATTGCGTTTATATTTCACTATATCAAATATTTGAATACATGCTCTCAGAAGGCCTTTAATAGCCACAGAAACCCTACAATCCTAATATTGATTTTGTCCTTATTGATTTTTATCTAGATCAACGAAAATTGTCAGGTTTTAAAACATTGGGCAAAACATAACATTTGGGTTGTTTTTAAGTATTTTTACATAAAATTTGGGTTGTTTTTAAGTATTTACATGGAAAAAGCAGGCATACCAGTGGAAGTAAGTTTCTAGTAAGGAACAAGTTTATATAAGATTGACGCCCTAAACAATCACACTAAGCTCAACTCCAATATTCACTAGAAGAAGAAGTTTCAATGCCAAAAAAATCCTCAAACATCTTGACCTTGAGATATATGGACATAAAAAAAAGGTTATAGTCATGAAAATAGTGTATCTTATAATGCATTATCTATACCAGGGTTTGAAAAGTCAGCGATTTGAACCGAACTCGGGAATACCCCGTGCCGGTTCCACTTCAATACCGGGAATCGTCCGTGTCTAGATAGAACTGGGCGACTCCCAATAGTGAATCATTGAGTCTCACCATTGACTTGCCCAAGAGCACAGGCAGCACAGTGTTCTTCACGGATTTCATCTTTTTTTGTCATTTTCTTATCATTTTTCATCTTTTTCAGCCTTATAATCGAATATTGCAGGCTTTAATTCAAAATTTTCAGTCATTTCAGTCAATAAAAGGTAGTAAAAATCACTAATTTTGATCAAAAAAATTTGGATCGCAGAGTGAGCTTTAGTTTCCTCCATTTCACTGATTTCAACCAAAGGAGGGCATCATTTTTTGTAAAAATTCAGGGTGATTGATCGTAAGAGCGTTGTTCAGAAGTTTTTGTTCATAATTTGTGATTATTTTTGGAGGAATATATGTCAATTTTGAATTTGAAGGCATGGGTGCATTTAAAAAAAGGTAAGAACTGCGTTTTTTTTTTTTTTTGCCATGCTATCAAATTCACTCAATATTTTACAAATAATGTGTTAAATTTATAGGGTTTTGCTTCGTTATCGTATTGTTTATCATCACATATATTCAATTTTATTTTATTTATTCAATTCGAGCTTGATTTTTGAGAAAAAAAAAGACTGATGTCTGTGTGAGACAAAATGGACTGCTGTTTTTTTTTTCTTTCCACCATTCTATCAATTTTACTCAATAATTTACAAAGAATGTGTTAAATTTATAGGGTTTTGAATCCTTATAGTCTTGTTTATCATCACATGTATTCAATTTGATCTAATTTATTCAATTTGAGCTTGATTTTTGAGATTGAATGACTGATGTATGTGAAGAACTACATTTTTTTTTTTTCCTCAATTCAATAGATTTTATTTAATTTTTTAATAATAATGTGTTAATATTATAGGGCTTTGATTCCTTAGAGTGTTGTTTTATCAAAACATGTATTCAATTTGATGTAATTTATTCGATTTGAGGCGGATTTTTGAGTTGGAATGACTGATGTTAGGTGGGCCTGTGAAGAACTGCCTTTTTTTTTTTTTTATTCATGATCAAATTTTTTGAAAAATCGTGATTTTTCAAAAAAATGTGAAAATCGTGACCAGGTTTTGATTATCATGAGGAATTAAACAATATTTTTAATTTTTATTGTTAAATTTTTAGTTCAAAAAATTGCATGTTGATAGATTATTTATGCAAACAAATACATATTCTTATATTTTTAATACAAAACTGTATTTTTTAATTTGTTGTTAATGCAAAAAAAAATATTAACAAATACATGCTGTTAAACTGTATTATATTTTTAATGCAGTTTTACATTAAAAATGTATTTTTAATTTTTTAAAATTTTAATGCAAAAAATACATGTTGTTAAACTGTATTATCATGAGGAATTAAAGTGAATATCATCGTTAAGAAATTGTGGTATGTATGATAATTATATTATCTTGCATTTTTTTAATTTTATTATTAAATTTTTAATGCAAAAAATGTATGTTCTTGATGATTCAGTTGTAGCCATGTTTGAAGCTTGCATTTTTTATTATATTATCTTGCATATTTGTAATTGAGATGTACAACTATTTGTGATCATTTCAATTGAGTTGGGATTGTGCCCACTATATCATTGTAAATTTTATTTGTGGCATTGTGAATGACTATACGTGAAGTGGCATTGTAAATGACTATATCAAATATACATGTAGTAGCATTATGGATGACTATATGATTGTAATTTTTTTCTTGATTCTAAGTGTGATTTATACAGATTTGTTTTTATCTATAATGTTGCATAAATATTTTTTTTTTCTCAGTAGGAACTAATTCATGTTTGTCGAAATGAAGATTTGTGACAAGTCCATATGTATTGCCATTATGAATTACTATACCATTGTAAATATATTATTTATTGATACTATATCAATGTAAATTTTTTGTTCTATATATAGTGGCTGATATAGGCTATTTTTATCTATAATATTGCATAAATAAATTATTTTTCCCAGTAGG
>NW_006500125.1:755791-766562 GCF_000471905.2 Amborella trichopoda | reverse complement strand
GGGTTACATAAAAAAAGTTCCAAGTTTAAGGGTTGGAACTTTTTTTTTAAACAAGATTGGAACTTGAACAGTTCCTTGAAGTTTCGTTTGAAGTTCAATTTTTTTATAAAACACGAAATTTGAACATTATTAAGAAATTCTAAACTTCCAAGAAGACAATTCCTGTTATCAAACATGCTAAGTTGCTCTCTCCTTAATTCCTTCTGTTGGCTTCGGTCAATCAGTCGCCCATGCCATCCAAGCCAACCACAAAATCTAATCAAATTATAGTAATGAAATAAAACTTATATTTAAATAATATATTTGATAAACAGACAAAGTCGAATTTAAAATTCTGGGTATGTTATATTTGAAATCATTAATTTTCTATGTCAATTAAACAGTCAAAATCACATGAAAATTAAAATTTAACTCATAACCATAACTTTTGGAACTTAGGATGTTATTTCTTCTTGGCACATGTATAGAGTACAGGAATTTTTTTTTTTTTCTTTTCTCGGTTTGTCCTAAAATTACTTTTAAATAAATTTTTTTATTTGAAATTACTGTAATTAAAAATTATATATGTATCAGTTATATTTACCATTATTATAAAAATACTTTTTAGTATATGTTATTATGGTTATATTTGTTTTTTGAACTGCATAATATATTTTTTGAAAAAGACAAAAGTACCCAAATTTGATTTTTCAAAAATCAAAATATTTAAAATTTTTGGTTTTTCAAAAACCTAAATTCTTAAATATTTTAATTTTTCCAAAAACCAAAAATTAAAAAATTTTGATTTTTTAAAACTGAATTTCTATTTTTGTATTTTTTGAAATTCTTAAGTAATCTCTTCTATTCTATTTCTCCATTCTCTCTCTCCGACAAAGTAAAGCAAATGCTTTTCCTGCCTCCACTGCTCTATGCAACACTGCCACATTCCATTCATGATCATCTCTCTCTCACAAATGCTCACCCTATATAGACATCAGGATTCACAATCTCACATACCCATAATTCTCTCTAGCACAATTCTCCCACACCTCTGCACATCTCTCTTATTTTGTATTATCTCTCTCTCTCTCTTCACTTCTCTTGTGCTCTTAGCAACAATTCTAATATTCCAAACCCGCTTTCTCCAAGAGCTTCCGTAAAAAGATACTGGCAGAGAGCCTCCTCCCCAAATCCCTAATTCCCCATTTTTTTGCTCAACAAATCCTTCCCCTTAGACCACCTCCACACTGCAATCTTCTTCAATTTCATCGACAAAACTTTCTCTCCTCCCACTTCTCGTCCCCACCTCTTCTGCTTCCCCTACCATCACACGGCCGAGACGTTGGTGGCACCGCATTTTAAAAAAATGCAAAAATATGAATTGGAATTTTCAAAAATCTCAAATTTTTAAAATTTTTGTTTTTGAAAGACTTAGGAATTTGGATTTTTGAAAAACCGAAAATTTTAAATATTTTCGTTTTTGAAAAACCAAAAATATGCAGTTCCATCTTTCTATAAAAATATTACAAAGTTAAAAAATGGATATATTTGTAATAATATAAACTAAAAGATACTTTTATAATAACTATAAATATATCGGATATATACATAACTTTTCCTATTAATTAAAATGGTCATAATCAATTGAACTTATTTTTTTTACACAATTATTTATGCTATACATTCGAAAATCAAGTTTTCACAATTATAAATTTTATAATTTTCGATCAACAAATATTCAAATTACTTCTAGGTTACAAAAAGGTACTCAAATTTGTAAAATATGATTAAATGATAAGGTTGAAGATACTTGCATTAATAAAATATTATGGCATGAAACGTAATTTTCAACTCTACTTAACCAAAAGAAATTAATCCACAACAATAAAAAATCAACCAAAAAACAAAGGAAATAATTACAATTAAAAACAAAACAGCCCAGAGAAATTAACAAAAAAGTATAAAACAATAATAACATTAAAAAATGTTATGATAAAGTGTGATTAATTTACCCTAAAAAATAAATTTAAAAATAATTGTAGGTAAAACTAATCCTAAGAATTTGTCTGAGAAATGTTTCTTCTAGATGATCCAAGTGGTAGAAATGTATATTCCAAGTAGCATGTCTATGCTATCCAAACAACAAAACACTATTTTATATGAAATACTTTTCTTAAGAAATATATTTTAATTTCACCTCCTTATACAAAGAGAGAGTATATGATATTTTATTAAAGAAAACAATTTCCAAATTTTACTTCCTCAGACATAGAGAGAGTAAATATGCGTTTAAGGGAAAACACAGAGGGCAATACGCTAGAGAAAGTGTTAAAAGTTTATGCTTTTGAGAGAGACAAATAAATATGGGTTTAACAGGGAAAATGGAGGGTAACAATTTTGGGAGAGAATTGAAGTTTGCATTTTTAAGGGAGAGAGGAGAGGGGCGGTTAGAGCGCATGCGGGCAATCACACATATGCACGCACACATACACGCACGCACAGAGAACATGCGTTTAAAAGGGAAAATAGAGAACAATGTTCATAGAGAAAAAACATAGGTTTAACAACTTATTTGTGTACATTGAGAATTTCAAATTTACATTATAAAATAGTTGTTAGTATATGGGTTGCTTATGTTAAAAGCATTTGTAAAAAATTTTACATTTTTGATAGAACAACAAGAGTTTAAACTAAATATTGAACTATGATTCTCTCATTAACAATAACTTTTTAGTAGCATATTATTTTTCTCCTAAAAGAATTTTATAAATTTAGCTTTAAGCAATTGGCTTCTAAGTTTGCAGTCAAATAAAACTTTATTTTCATGAAGAATAACAATCAATAAACTCTAGCATATGCAATAAGTAAGATGACAAAGAAGGTTTGTTGAAATCTGTGATGTATTGTGTTTGCGATCAAACATTCCATCAATCATATAAATTAACATATCATATTTTTCAAAATTATATAATAAAAGGCTAAAATTTATAATTATAATATATTTTGGCATTTTTTTATTTTTTTTATATAGTACTATAAAACTCCACTTTGGATAATAATGATAGCTTTTTTGGGTAATCTTTAAAAATCATTGAAGGGCTAGCTTTTTTGGAAAACCGTAAAAATAATTGAAGAGAGAGCTGGGAAATAAACAAACAAAGAGCCAAAAGAGAGAATAAAAGAAAATTCATCGGTCAATTCATTTGGGTGTTTACCACTGAAGAGAGAAAAAAAAGAAAACAGTAAAGAGAGAAAAGATGATCTTTTGAGAGAGAGAGAGAGGAGCAAATAGAGTCCGAAATTGCAAGTTTATGGAATGTTTATATTAAAATTGCATAGGAATTTAAACCGCCTATGGAAATATGAATCATTAATTAACAATAATTTTGTAGTGTTATATTACTTATGGAAATAGTTAAGTGAGTTAAACGTGCAACACATGTTCTATTGCTAGTACATATATTAAATCATAGTTAAAAGGCTACTCAACTACATTAGGACCCTATAGAGAAAGAGACCCTTAGGGTAGGTACTTATTGAGGAGGTGCTATAAAAATATAAATTTATGGTAACCTACCATCTAGCCGATCCGACATGGTTTTGTGGTGTTTGATTTGGGTCATCGATCATTTTTTTAACCCTTGCTCGTAGGTGATCTAATTTCTGCAATATATCGAGAACCAAAATTAGCCGGTTCATGCTAGTGCATACAAATTCTCTAACAAAACCACCACAAAACCGATCATTCTATAATGAAGCGGTTTGCATTTGAAAGTTTTCCTTTTGAAATTTTAAATTATAAAGTAGGCGATAACTTTTTTTTCTTTTAGGATTCTATACAATAAGATCATTTACTTTTGATACAAAGTAGTCACAATTACTTACCACCATCTCATATGAAGTTTGATAGCTTGGATGTATCATAAAGTTTGAGAAAATTTCTTTTGAAGTTTGAGCTTGGTCAATGGAATAATTGCAGTTACCCAATTATCAAGATTAATGTCTCACTTTATACCGAAAATAAATGGTTTCATTCTATACTTTCTATTTTCTTTTGAGTGGTCCTTTTGTTTAAGTTGAAAAGTAAAGGGCAACTGGCCCACCCCCACATTTTAATATTTGAATATTGAACCCCCTTACGTTCTTTTAAGTTTTGGTCCTTTTGAAAATTTTAAGTTGAAAAGCAAAGGACAGCTGGCCCAACCCACATTTTAATATTTGAATATTGAACCCCCTTACGTCTTGAATTAGTTAGTTTGCCCCAGCCTCTTTCCACGCGTAAGAGCTTGTGTAGCAATCCTTTTAATTAGTTATCCCCACTATATTGAAATTTTTTTAGGCCAAAACATATACAGTTAAATCTATGATCCGAATTGTCGATCCACCGATTCAATCTGATTTTTAAGGTGGCCAATCTAGATTACCAATCTATTTTTTTAAACCTTGTATCGAACAATAAATACTTCACTAACAATTTAAATAAAAATATATAATAAGAAATTAATTAAAATATATTTCAATAAATAGACTCCTATTTTGAAGGTGGTTAACTTCATCGGGAACTCAATCCCAAGTATCCCAATCTTAAGGATTCTATCATTTAGCGAAGAAAGAAAAACAAATTCACAAAAATGTCCATTACACATGGCTAGTGGTATCAGTTTCTTTAAAAAAGGAAAGGAACATTATTTGCATCTCAAAATTTATTCATTGAAAGATAAATTTCAGTTATTATATTCTGGCCTGCTAACATTTTTATATCACTTTGTCACCAACCCTAGGTGGGCCAAGAGAGTAGGTAAAGGTCACCAAGTCCTTTGAATAATCGAAAGGTTGGAGAGAAAAGTATCCATGCTTCCATTGTCATGGGATATTTCGAGAAAGAAATAGAAAAAAAAAAAAATGTAGATTAGGTGGTCTCACTTGCAAATTGTTCATTTAAGCCCTAGAACTCCCAAGTAGTAATTACTCGTCTTAAAATTTGATTTGAGTTGTTGAAATTCCATCTAAATGCCCAGACATTTTTGTTTTTCTTTTCCTTCTTATTAGTTTATTTGAAATTAAACTTTAGGATGCCTAGAGAAGGTTTGAGAGGACTTCAGATGCATAAATCCCCTCAACTAGGTGGTATGGCCTTGGGCTCAATCAATTGATAAAAATTAAACTTACCAATATACTGCCAATAAACTTACCAATCATTTCGGGTTCCAATAACATTAATAAAGGTTCAACCCTTTTCTTTTGAAATTTACCAATATATTACCTACCCCTTTTTAGTTATCAAGGAAATTTTCATGGAGTGGTACAGATGGAAAAAGTACCACTTGATTCCAGTTTTCGAAAAATTGAACAGGCCTCAGAAATTGACCGGGGGCTGGTTTTTTAGTAATGGGTAAATCGCCCTGTTCCTCCAGCCTAATCGGGCAGATTTCAGGAGGTCAAAAAAGTGTTAATTTTTTTTAAAAAAATACAAACAAAATCTAAAAAAAATTTAAAACTATAGTTAAAGCATGATTAAACAAAACCCATTCGAATGAAGTTGGAAATTAGTAAAAAGAATGAATTTAAAAAATTGATTTGTGCCTAGGGGTATTTTTGAATTCTTTTAAAAAAATGGAAAAATCTAAAAATAAGTATACATAGCCAAAATTACATGTGAAATGATGAGCTTTCCATTGGCCATGTTAAGGCATTTGTAGCCTTTATGACGTGACGAGGAAAGCACATTGGACTGAGCGGAACTCCATTATGTGTGAGTTATATGGGCGTATATAGGGGTAGTATGCACAACCAAATACTCGTAAAAATGAGTAATTAGGTGTGATCTTAAACAACTTGCTAATGGGTGTTTCATTTCCAATAATGGGGGAAGGGAGTCTATTTATTAAAAAAACCTCATATTAAAGGCATGATTCTAGTAGTTAAATGGTACTGATCCATGAGAAAGTAAGGACGGGCCTGTTTCAACAATATGCATGTGTTTTCGTTCAACAGAACCATTCTTGCTCATCAGCATGTGGGCAAGATAAACGATGCTCTATCCCACAAGAAGCTAAATATGAAGATAGACGACGATATTCTCCACCTCAGACTGTTTGGAAACACTTGATATGTCTTTCAAATAAATTTTCAATTAAAGCCTTAAACTTTTAGAAAACTATCATAAACATCTGATTTTTGAAGAAGAAGAAATATCCATGTAAATAGACTAAAGCTATCTAAGAAATGAACATAATAACGACAACCTTCTAGAGATGCAACTAGTGTAGGTCCCCATACATCATAAAATATTAAACCCAATTGCTCAGTATTAATAGTGGATGAGTGTAAAAAAGGGAGTTTGTGACTTTTCCCTTTCTGACATGCTTCACAAACATGGGGAGCCTTATTATAGGAAACAAGTAATTTATTTTAAAAAATTATCGGCCTAACTATGCGCATTGTTGGATGGCCCAGTCGATTATGTCATTCCTTTATTGTAATTTCTTCTCCAATGAATGCTGAACCTATACCCTTATTGTTCTTCTTCCTTGCTACCTCTAATTGGTATAAATCATCCTTAGTTGGCCCGTGTAGTAGAGCTCTCCTGTTGATCAATCCTTGACAACAAAATGGGAAGGATGAAATTCAAACACAACATCATTATCTTTCGTAAATTGATTAACTGACAATAAATTGCGGCAAATGGAAGGAACATGTAGAATATTGCGAAGAGCAAATGTAGCATTGTTTGTAATGAGTTTTGAAGAACCAATATTTTTTATGCTCAAACCTATACTATTGCCAATCTTTATCTGTTCTAGTCCCATATATTCTAAGTGGAGAGAAAGATTAGATAGATTAATAATAATGTGTTTAGAAGCTCTTAAGTCTGGGTACCCTGCATCGTTGATGCTGGAATAGGTTGCATAAAAGGCATTCAGGTTTATACCCAAATTTAGTTGAAATGCATGGTTAAAACGAAATGTATGGTTAAAGTGTTGGTGATATTGGAGGGCTGAGTGGCCCACACCGATTGCATACTTGACAAGATATGCAGCGGCGATTACCTTGTTGAAGTCTGAAGAGGAGGTTATTGTTTTGCTGTTGACCATGGCCTTGACCACTACCACTACCACGACCACGACCACGACCACGGCCACTGTATCCACGATTTGGGAATTGACTGCCAATCCCCTTCTTGAGTTGTCATTTTGTGTGGTTGCAAGATTGGTTGATGGAGAACCAATATCAAACATGCCACGTTGGTCAGAGAGTCAAATCTCTTGGCTTAGCAACATACCATAGAGATCATTGAGGGTAATTGGATCAAACTTTGTAGTCATTGAGGTCTAAAACGAATTGTACTCAGGGGGAGTCCACCAAGAATGTGAAGTACCATGTCATCATCAGATACTGGTTTTCCTACTGCAGCGAGATGATCGACTTTGCTTTTTGCTTACTGAAAATAATCAGCAATGTTCAAGGATCCCTTCTTGATAGTCTGCAACTGGAGTCGCAGTTCCATTATACGTGTTCGTGAGTGATTCGAAAACGAGCGTTCTAATGCAGTTCATACTTCTTGGGAGGTGGTAAGACCCAAGATTTGGGCATGGACGCCTCCTGTAACGGTTGAGATAATTTTGCTAAGTAACAACTGGTCTTGTCGCTTCCAATTGAAAAACGCAAGGTTGATCTTGGGCTCCTCATTATTTTCAGCTGGAAGAAGATCTGACCCTCGAAGAATTGGCATGAACAGATATTTCCTAAGCAAGTAATTGGTAGTTGTGAGTTTGTGGGGAAGAAAGTGATGGATATTATTAATGGGAGGATTGGGTTTATTGACAAGAAGTGTATGTGCGTTGGTAGTAGGTGTGGCCATTGTTGAGTGTAAGGAAGAGGGTAAAAAACAAAATATGGGGAGGATAAATGGGCACAAAGAAGTTGTTGGATGCTAGAGAGAGAGAGAGAGAGAGTGAAAGAGATTTTAGAGAGAGAGGGTTTAGATAGAATATAGAAATAAATAAATAAATAATAATAATAAAGTTGAAATAAAAATTATGGGAGGACTTTGTTGATAAGAAGATGGAGATAAGGCTACCGAGACGTATTACCAAGGGAGATATTGAGTATTTAAGATGAACATGAGGAGAAGGAGTTAGATAGAATAAAGGAGGCTATATAACAAGGCTAGAGAGAGGGAGAGATGTATTTAAAAATAAATAAATAAATAAATAAAAGGCTTAACTAGTAATGAAGAGAGGGATTTGTAAGCAGAGAGTAGAAATGGGATGGTAGGCTGAGATGATCGACTCTACTCTGATCCCATAATAGAACAACCCAAATATTTTGAAGAAATCTTTATCTCATTTTTTTGAAGAAGTCTTTATCTCACGTAACAACACAAGATATGCATATTTTTTTATATATGTGAGATGTGTTGTTACAACAATATTTTCAATTGGTTGGACTTTATATTTGTTACATCTATTTGAATGAGATTGACCATAATATAAGGGATAACCCAAAGATTTGGCTGATTATGGGTCATCTTTTTACAATGGTCATTATCCATATTGTATCAAACAAAAGCTTTCTTTTTGTTGCAAAAGCATGCATGAAAGAAGATGAATGCCAATTGATAACATTTGCCTATGCTGCCATGATGATGAAGAGAGAAATAACCACCTATGCTTGCATTGACCTTTTACCTTATGAACATGGAATTGGTTTTTTGGTTTGTTTGAATTTAGTTGGCTTGCTCTCATAAGCTTGAAAGAGTTTATCAGGTAACGTTTATGGAAGATTATGATGGGAACAATGTTTTGGATAGGGTGCAATCAATGATCCTTTGAAGGTAAAGCACTGGAGATTAATCACATAAAACCGGGTGTATTTGCATTTTTAGTGTCAAGGGCACTTGCATGGAGAGAATTAGCATGTGTAACCAAGGAGGAGATAATATTGAAAATCAAAATAGTTGTAACATTGCATTATAGAAAGCATAGGAGAGGAGGGAATTGCAGACATCGTTAAGAGGAAATGATGAAACTCAATTTTGATAGGAGCTCGAGAGGTTATTTGAGTATTGTTGGTATCAGGGGTATACTAAGAGATGATATAGGCATTACGCTTGTCAAATTTTCGGACCTTTGCCATGAATACACTGCTAATGAGGTGAAAATCATGGCGCTGCCACAGGATTTGTCTTGTTTATTTATAAACTATCAAGCAATAGTTGAGGGTGTGAAGAGTCTCAGATTTCTCTGAAGAGACTCAGTGTCCATTAATCAAATATAAATATATAAGATTGTCTTATATAGACAAATACAGATGACAAGAATAGAAATAAATCTCATATTCATATATTATACTCAGACTTACCATAAATACAAGATATTGTATCCAACCTTCGCAAATATACAGATTACAATATACGCCTTCCATATTAATCGAATATACAATATATACTTTCCTTTCACTCTCTCCCTCAAACTAATTGCGGAAACAAGCAGTTGGATCTTCAAATATATAGCATGACAAGTAGACGTAGTGGTTGTCATGCTCAGATTGCTCGATCAACATGTACAGAAAGCAACGACAGATCAACAAGAACACATGGCCTCAAGAACTAAGGGCCATATCAGAGTAGACTAAATCAATCAAAAAAAAAAAAAAGTAGGCTTGATCAATTAGACAAAAATAAAAATCCAAACAAAGTAGTCAAGACAGTTGAGAGAACATAATGATACTTGGAAGAGCCAATAGAACTCGGTGTGGATATGAAACGAATTCAGCAGCTTGCAGACCAGGACATACATGATCAAGTAACATAACAAGCAAACTCGATCATACAACAAATTTTCAGAGGTCGTTTTTTTTTAGTCGAGTTTCAGATGGTCAAGGAACATGATCAAGTAATAGATTAACAAACTCTATCTTACATACAAGAAGAGATAGAGCAAAGATAAATCAGAATAATGCATGATTTTTTTTAAAAAAAATGATTTTTCAATGGGTTTACTCTAACAGATCAGGTTGAGACTGGGGAAATCGTTGATTTTTCAAAGGCAAACGAGTTGTTCTTCAAAAGGGCAAAACATGATTTTTTTTTTTTTGGGGGGGGGGAGGGGGGGAGGGGACGGGAGGGGTGTTATGAGAATAAATTGTGTCCTTCATTGGATAAAAAAAAAAAAAATGAAAACAAAAGATAGAATGCTGGAAAGAAGATAAACAAGAGAGGAAGAGAAGACTCACGAAATCACAGCTTCAGCAGCCCATCGAATAGACGAATCACATAATCACACTATAAAGCATATACAGTGTGAGATTGGTATTGAAAGATTGGTTGGCGAAATTTGAAGGTGTTGTTATTAGGATTTGATCATCTAATTTTAGTAGGAGTAGGAGCTGACATCTGTTTGGGACAAGCACCACAATATTTTCCTCATCTCGCTCTTTACAGTGAGTTCAGATCTGATGGCAAAAGCCACTCTATCTCACGACAACAACTCTTTCCCATAAGTATGGATAAATGCCGGCTGTTCAGCCAAAATAATGGATGAGGGCATAAGATGGGTATGATGCTTTATAGTTTGAAAAGGGAATTGAAGGAAGGATTGAGAGAGAAAGTGAGGCTTGCGGCTGCAAAATTTGGGAAGTGTTACAAAGTTACAAACCCGACTCTCCAATTTCTAGAGAGAGATAAACAACCAAATACCAGACAAATAGGAAACAAAATTGCTCGAGCAGGATTCAGTAGGTCTTGAGGAGAGCCCCACACACACACACACACACACACTCTCTCTCTCTC
>NW_006500125.1:744782-755015 GCF_000471905.2 Amborella trichopoda | reverse complement strand
GTAGAGACGACCACACACACACACACACACACTCTCTCTCTCTCTCTCTCTCTCTCTCTCTCTCTCGACATCTGACAGTATGTATTAGGACATCTTGGGTATTTTGGGCAATAGACAATCGATAACAAAATGAAAAGAGAGGAAGATGCAGTACATAACAAAGCTAGAATGAAAGGTCCAGATATTGCAAACAAAAGCAATTGTAAACCATGGAGCAGCAAGTGCACGTTCAAGATGCTTTGAATGATGCCCTAAGAGAGGAGGCCGAGAGTAGAAACACGACTCGATGGTTGTTTCGCAGAGAGTTGAAATACGACTTAGTAGAGAGTCAGATCAGAGAGTCGAAACACGACTTGGCAAAGAAGATCAGAGAGTTGAAATACGACTCAGCAAAGAACTCAGATTTGAGGTGTGAGCTCAGATGAAGAATGGAGACGTCAAAGATGAATCTGGCTCTGCTACCATGTAAAGAGTCTCATGTTTCTTTTAAGAGACTCAATGTCTATTAATCAATATGAATATACAAAATTGTCTTAAATAGACAAATACAGATGACAAAAATAGAAATAAATCACAGATTCCTATACTATACCCAGACTAATGAGAAGAGTGTCAGGTTTCTTTGAAGAGACTCGGTGTTCATTAGTCGTATGAATATACAAACTTGTCTTTTATAGACAAATTACAAATGAGAAAATATAAAAATAAATTAAATATTCCTATACTATACCGAGACTTACCATAGATACAAGATATTGTATCTACCCTCTTCAAATATACAGATTACAATATACACATTCCATATTGACCAGATATACAATATATACTTTCCTTTCACAAAAGGTAACTCCTTAAATGTGATCCTATGGTGTCGGCAAAATTCAGAACCTCTTTAGATGCTGGCTTCCAATCTTAGTGAAAACAAGCCTTTAAAGATAGGAAATATGTTATTTATTGCCATGTGCTTTCACGAATGAAAAGAGCTAAGGGATCTTTTATATTGATGACCCTTTGAGGACTACCTGAACTTTATTTCAAGGTCAATTTCCATGTTATTTTTGTGTATCTAGAATTTTGTGAAGTTTTGCTTCTTCTCTGGTACAACCCTCAATGTAAGGGAGGGGTTTGTATATGCATCTTGATGTAGTTTGAAGCTATTTAGCAAAACAAAAAAAATAAAAATAAAAATAAAAAATAGACTACTTTAGTGAATTATTAGAAACCAAAAGTTTTTTTGCCCTCACAGGAGCGTACTCTGCATTTACTCCCCCCAATAAAGGAGTCTTTTTAGGACCCAAATTTTGGAGACGTGATCTCTTCAACCTAGAGACTAACTTAAAAAAAGTAAATTACAAATCACATTTTGTATTTGCTTGAAAAATAATATCCCAAGATTGAGCGGGCGTGGTCAAGTTTTTGGAGGGTGAGATCTTAGCGTTGAAGAACTCAAAATCCAAATTTTGATTGTTAATGATCGTTTGATTATTATTAGGTGGATCCCAAAACTTTATATCTAAAAAATTATCCCAAGTATGTACGCTACGAAGGTGTAAGTCTACAACATGCGCCCCCAAGAGCTTAGTACACGTATTGTGAAATATCCACTTTATATTATAAAAGTAAGTTGCACCTCAAAAATCCCTAGGAAAAGTTTGTTTTTCGACAATGGAGAACCCCTCTAATTGATTGTCTTGGCCTCTAGATGTATAGTATAGAAAATAATATTTTATTTCTTAAAAATGGTGTAACTCGTAAAATATAATTTGGATTGCTTATTTTCAAGATTTTTAAGTGTTTCTAAATTGCTCAAACTTTATAATTTTTGAAGCTATCAATTTCATATTTAGAGTTAGATGTAGATTTTTCTTCCATTGTAAGGGTCTCTGGCTTTGATTGTTTAAGGTCGATGCTATATATGAAAACCTCACATACACACACATAAACATATCACCCCACCTTCAAAAACTATATTATGGGCTTTTGTTTGACTTTAGATTTTAAACATGCATTCGTTTAAGGAAAAACGTTTATAGAGCTGAGGTTCTAAACAATTAAGTCAGAGCACACCTCAAAAATTTCACTAGAAGAGGTTGTTTTGATGCCCAAATACCCTCAAATTGATCATCTCGACGTCAAGATGTATGGACATGAGAAAAAAATGGATTTCAAGTTTTGAAAATAGTGCATCTTGTAACATATTTTTTTCATGTCAAATTTTAAGATTTTCATGTTTGAAGCTTTAAATTTTATAATTAACGATGAAAGTATATTTTAAGCAATTGAAATCATATTTCTCGACACTATTTGAAGGTGTGCTTTACTTTGATTGTTTAGAGCCTCAGATCTATACAAACCGCACCCTTCTTTTAATCCTAATAAATAATCTCTAAAACATTAAAAATTAAGACAACGTACAAAAAGGTGTACTTTCAATACAATAAAGAGAGATTTATGTACGGATCCAAAATAATTACCTAGAATATGAAATGATCCGATTATAGGAAAAAATTATAAGGAATATCGGTCAACCCACCTTTTTTTATTTTTTCAAAATATTCCATCGTCGGACCACATTTTATTTAGTTTTTTAGGGTTTTTCGTTAGTAGGCTTTAGGGCTAGTGCCAAGGCGGTTCGAGGTTTGAATCCTTAAACCGCCCTCTAGACTGAGCAGGACTCAGTTCCTGAGTGGTCCAAGGTCTCTGTCCTCAAACTGCTCTTTCTTTCTTATTTTTTGAGAAAAACAACGGTTTAAGGTCCCCATCCTCGAACCATGCTTTATTTCTTCTTTTTTTTGAGAAAAACATTAGTTCAAGGATGGGGACCTCTCTGGACTGAGCAGAACTCAATTCCAAAGTGGTCCTAGGTCCCTATCCCCGGACTGCGCTTTATTTCTTAATTTTTGAGAAAAACAATGGTTCGAAGATGGGGACCTCGGACTGCTCTACTGGAGTTTTATTGTGTTCGCAGGGTGGTTCGAGGATTATAACCTCCGACCTCCTGAACACTACCCGTAAAGCCTCAGGCACTGCCCTACTAATGGAAAAACAAATAAAGAAAATTAAAATACGTCTTGAGGATGAAATCCTCAGACTGAGGGGCAATTTTAAAAAAATAAAAAAAGCATAGGTTGACCAACCTTCCTTGTAATTTCTGCAAATAATCAGATCAATTCATATTTTTGATAATTTTATTCTATAATAAATGTAAGTTGTCCATTTGATGGAGCTCTTAAATTTGAGACTTGGGAGAATTTTTCTATCCGAAATTTTGCATAAACGGCCTGATCATCTTCAGATTAATACTTTTAAAAAGTAATTTTGAGTTCTCAATGGCTTAGATCTCAATATATTCTAAATTCATTATTGAAAGGAAGTTTATTTTAAACTTTTCCAATGTAAAAATTAGATATTGCCTCAATGACCATGATCTAACTATCATTATAAAGGACTAATAGAGGTCAGCTTCTCTTTCTAGCCTTTTTAGAGATACGACGAGCTTCAACTCTACTCGAGTAGAAGGACTTATCTCGTCTTATTCTTTGTTTGACGGTGATGGGGCCATATTGAGTACCGTATCTGGTATATGCCTCGTATAAATACCATAACATTGCGACCATCCTAGGTAGGGTAGTTAACAGGATGGGCTGGCTTTTAGTCTGGGTGGGCTCAACTCGCGCAGGGATTTGCAGACCCAGTGTATTTTCGGTCCTAGGCTAGCCCAAACCTCATTTGGAATTTTAAGAAGATTTTTAAATAATTTTTTGGTTTGGGCCTCATAGGCGTGCCTGACCCAAAACTTAATTTTCAGGCCTTGGCCTTACATGATTTAGCACGGTTTTGGGCCTAGTGGGACCGTCATAAACCCAGCTTGTCAACCATCCTAACTTTAGTTAGCACGTCGGGGAATATCAGAATACCTGCTCATCACAAAATTTGAATTAAATCGGTTTTGGTCAAAAAAGTTGGTCCAAAAAATTCGGGGCAAAATTACTTATCGGCAAAATACTGTAAGTAAAAATATCGCAAATTTATCGGATTGGATTAAAAAAATTGGATATATTTAAAATTTTAAAAATTTTAAATTCTAAAAAATAAAAACTGTTTAAAAAAACAATCAATAAAAAATAATATATAATTAAATCAATCAATTTAGATGTCTCATGATTCTCCTCTCGATTCTGCCTTCTCTCTCTCGTTTCTACCCCGGCTCCCTCTCAAGTTTATGAAATGAAAACCTCTTATTGAAGACTCTTGAGGGGATGATCTCTACGACTCACTCATCATGCTCTTGACTCTACCCACCTTCCCATTTTTACTGAGAATGAATTAGAGTATTATACACCACCGGGTTGGGCTCAACTCCTTGGTTTTACATCAATTGCAGGAGCTTGAACCCATCAGAAACTCTATTTGTTGTACACAAGCCCTTCATCAATATACCAAACTTGTAGCCATCAGCACAAATTCTAGGGTTTGCCATTTTTTGCCTGTAAAAATCCGCCTACGTTCTTTCTCACGAAGACATTGAAGATCGAGTTGTACACCCCATGTATATCAATAGAAGAGAGAGCAAAACCTATTTATCATTACCAGTTTTTGTCCATAATCATTGCTGATTAAAATGATAGATAAATAAAAATACTTCCAAAAATCACAAAAAAAAATATAGTTTAACACTTCATCCAATCCAAATCAACAGTAAAATAAAATTTAATACAAAAAATATGAATTTTACATAGTTATTTTCCACAATAGCTATTGAAATTTGCAACTATATTCAATGAAAAAATCATACTTTTATTTTTATTTAAAAATAAAATAAAATCTATATCCTTTAGTATGCAACCACAGTTTTGAGATAAACCTGGCAGAGTAGGGATAAACCCAACATTTAGGGAAACAATTTTTTTTTTTTGGCAAGAAATATATTTTTTTGGGAAAAATAACATGACTTTTTAGGTTAAATAAAAATAGATTTTTTTTAAAAAGGAAAAAGCTATATAACTTTCAAAAAGAAGCTTTTTTTGTAAGCAATAAAATGAAAGTTTTATTTTGAAAAGTTTAGGTAAGATAAAAATAAAAATTTCAAAAAAAAGGCAAAAAGGTATATAACTTTAAGGGAAGTTACGTAAATGTTTGTTATACTTTATGTTATTACAAAAATACTAAATACTTTCCGTTATTACTGGCATGTTCGTTTTCCCCATTTCAAAACGATATTTTTAAAAAAAATACCATTTTACCGTTTTTCAGTTTTTGAAAAACCGAAATAGCCATGATTTCGATATTTCAAAAACCAAAAATGGTCCCGATAGCTTAACGACTTGTCTTCTTTGCTCTTTATGTCTATGCTCTGTGAATGCTCAAAAAGGCAGCTTTGTGTATGCTTTGCGTCTCCAAAACGACACTCTCACAAACAACCTAACTCTATAGCTCTGTGAAGCTCATCATTTATTTCGGATTTTGACGGCATTTCTCGGATTTTGAAGGCATTTCACATATTTTCGATCTATAGTGAAGGTATGTGGGTCAATTTTAGAAATTTAGATTATATAAGATTTTGATTTAGGGTTTATACTCGAGCACGATAGTCATTTCTCATGAAATTGATTTAGTTTCAGTAAATTTATGGGTCGATTTTGATTGTATAAGATTTTAGAAATTTGGGGTTTTTTAGAACTAGAAAATTGGGGTTTTTGTTAGAACTCGAAATTTTTGCATGAGGTTGTATTGACTTGATTACTTTTTTTAGTGTATGTGAGGAAATTCACATAACTGTGATTGAATGCTTTGTTTTTAGAACTCGAAATTGATATATTGCTTTGTTTTGAATGATGGGCAGATTTTACATTATATTGTATTGTGTGTTAACTTTGATACTCTTAGATAGTTTTAAGTATAGATTTGTGATAGATTTAGTGATATCTTAGGAAAGGGTTGATTTTTCTTGTTGATAGATTGAGTAGCTTAAAAATGAAACTTTGTATGTAATTTATGATTCAAGTAAAGATTTTCCTTGAACATTTTACAAATGCTTGTGGTTTTGGGAGTACACAGGGAATAAATAACTTTATGCTTCAATATTTTGGATAGAATAATTCGTGACTATATTTATTTGATGGCTCATTCGAAATATAAATTTGTGATCACCTATTTAGAGGTCTAATATGTGACTTAGCATTGTTTTATTGATTGTGTATGTAAATGCATGATGAGTTCTTGGTATCTCGATATTTATTCCTTTGTATTATCATGTTCTTTTCATAGATTATTACTTGTTATTGTAATGGTCAATGGTAAAGAAAGGAAAATGATAATAAGCCAAGTCTGGGACTTGTATTAGAACCTATTGGTTGAGTTGAAAAGCTCCATAACTCTAGGTTATCGTCTAAAACTGACCATTTTTTTTGTTTAATAGTAGCATGCCATTATTGTTTATCAATTATTTAGTTAAGTTTTGCATATGTAACCGTATGATTAACATAGTTACTATATGGGGTTTCAGTGAATCTAAATCGTATCCATCCAGTTAGGGGATATCCAAGAGGTCCTCAGGACCCCAGTTTGCTGCAGCTACATTCAGAACATTCATTCCATTACATTTGAGAACGACATATATATGCATATATTCATCTGTTATTTCCATTAGTTTGTTATTTTTTAATAAATTGTAGTCGATTTAAACATCATACGGGAAGTATATATATAAGCATTGTTACCCATATGATGTCTATTTGTTGTATTTCAGAAAAAATAAGAAATAAAAATCGATGAAAAAACACATCAATTAAACGATTGACATCTAACCAATGAGCAATTAGTGAATGCGTCTGGGTTGGGTGCTCTATCTATTATCCGGTCAGGTCGAATATATCATCCCTTCGTCGTAGCCAATGCGGAGAGGTGGTATTTTAAGACCAATTCTTTTTCATTATAACATTCAAATTGGTGAGATGACACCTACATTATTTGATGCTTACGAGATATTGGGACTGGCTGCAGATGGCGACCCTGTTACTTGTCATCCAATTAGTGACCTCCGAGAGTTTATAGAAAACAATTTGGGATTGGCTGTGGATGGCAACCCTGTTACATGTCATCAAGCACTCATAATTGAAGGCCAATTTTCATCAATTGCCACCTGATGCGGTATATCTGAGCCTACTTGCTCTTCCTCATTAGCATCACCATTTTCTCAGATCCATCATAGGCAAATGTGCCAACGAGGTATTTATAATTCTTTAAGGATATTGAGGAAGCCGGTAGATATGCTTAGGGTGTTGCAGCCCTTGCATATCTATATCGTTCCCTTGAAAAGGCTTGCACTTTCAAACAGAGACAGTTCAGTGGTTCAGCCACTCTTATGCAGGTAAATTATATTTTCGTATCTAACATAAGCATAATAATTTAGATTACTTTTCAAAAATAATTATTGTTTATCATATCTTGATATAATGCAGTGCTGGTCTTATGAGCATATTATGCATATGAGGCCTATACCACATAGTATCTTTTCAAATATGCCTAGAGCAAACAAATGAGAGCCACCAAAAAATTATTATGGCGATCCACATAACCTGATGCCTCTCATTAGACAAGAATTTGATAACCTCCAACCTAATGAGGTTAGTGTTAACTTTGATATTACATGATTTATTATGAATTGATTTTGATTGTTTTTAAGCATGTATAATTGTTTGTTGACTGATTGTGTACGCCTAATGATGTCATTTCATATGATAGGCGGCAGGCATTTGAAACCGCAATGTGCATAACGACTCTGATATTTGACGATATTGCCAAGTCATATATGTCGGATCGTATGTGCTGACAGTTTGGAGCTAAGTAGGACATTCCAATAAATTTCATCTATGTTGGTAAGAGGTCTATTAGACAAGGTGGGCAGCGAGATTGGAGAAATGTTAATTCTGACAAAATCTATCATTGGTTTTCTTGACATGAGTGCATGATGCTAGGCATTGAAGTGGATGCTAACAATGGGTTGCCCTCAGAGGAGTACAAAGTCAGTACCGCTGAGTGACCCATCCGATAATCCATAATGTCGCTAACCCACTAAAAGACATAATGCAAGCTACTAACCAGGAAGAAGAAGATGTGGTTCCCGCAGAGGAACCACATTATATAATGATACCTCGAGGTTATGAGGAGCAGTTGGTACGTTTATATTGTCTTGAAAATTGTTTTAATTTTATACTTACCTATTAGTTTTATAAAATTGCTTTAATATTATATTTACCTATCTTGTTTTTGCAGGTTAGTGTAGTTCAGGCTAGTACAATCATGTTAGCAGAGGCCATAGTTAGCAAATCGGGGATTAATTGCCGATTTTTTAAAAAAATCAGAAAAAATTTTAAAAACGTTAAAAACAACTTTTTTTTTTTTAAAGTTCATAAAAAAAAAACGTGTTTTTTTCATAATAACGCTAAAAACGTGTTTTTATGAAGAACGAATTAAACTGGATCAAAAAAACGCATTTTTACTTGTATTTTTTTTTTTTAAGAGAAACAACTTTTTTCATGATATGTGTAATTTCTAAAAAAAAACTTATTATTTCCACACAAAAAAATCCTAAAATTGAAAATTTTATCTCCAATGGATTTATGTATTGTTAGGATTTAGGGTTTATGCTAAAATCATGTTCTTCTTCTTCAAAACGGCATTTACAGATTGTAGGTATGATTTTTTTTTCTATTTCATTTTAACTTAAACATGTCGATGCAGATTTCAGTAGTTCTTTTGCAAAAGAAATATTGTTTGCTTGTAAATCATAGTGTAAAAGAAATTATTATATATAGAAAATGATATAGATGCAGAGTACAAAAAATCATATAGATGCAAAACCAGATTTCTGTGATGAAGAATCTATCAGACTGTTTAGCAAACATATGGACGTCTTTGTTCAGGCATGCCAATGGATACATAAAGGCCATGTTAAAGGATAATGAGAGATTCTCCTAGGAAGCATATACATTAAACTTTCAATATTTATGGCATCCCTAAATGCATACAAAAAGTTAAAAGAAAAAAAGCTTAAAATTAACAAACCTAAATGGATTCTTCTTGCAATCCAGACTCCAGAGTGATTTTAGGGTCTTACAAATTACAGAAAAAACCCTATTGAACCACAATCTTCTTGCTCCTGCAGAATATAAAGAAAAACTCCACTGAACCACAATCTACTTGCTCTTGCAAATTAGAAAGAAAACCCCATTGAACCACAGTCTTCCTTCTCCTGCAAAGCAATTTGTGTATCCCCCATTTCATTTTCTCTCTCTAAAAGGGAAAACCCCCATTTCATTTTCTATCTCTAACAAAGATAACCCCCATTTCATTTTCTCTCTTTAATAGAGAAAACCCCCATTTCATTGTCTCTCTCTAGCAGAGAAAACCCCCATTTTATTTTCTTTCTCTAACAACGAAAATCCCCATTTCATTTTCTCTCTCTAACAGAGAAAACCTCGATTTCATTCCTCTATGAATCTTACAGAGGAAACGCAGGTCTTCCCATTTCATTTCTCCATTTCATTCCTCTATGAATCTTACAGAAGAAACATAGGTCTTCCAATTTCATTCCCCCATTTCATTCTCTGGAAACGCAGGTCTTCCCAACTAGTCCATCCCCAAAGTGACGCACTATAGATACCCTTAAAGCACTGGAAACCATGGAAGTTCCTCATAGCTCAACACAAATCACAAAACAAATGAAGCAACGATACCCTGTTTTCAATAAAAACATGTATATAAAGTATAAACCCTTATCATTAACCATAGTTATAATGTGACTGAACCATAGTTAAAGCATTTAATTATAAAAAAAAATTGTGTATTTTTTTGGGTATGTTGATATTTGCCAAACTATTTAATGAGAAAAATTATATAGTGTATTTTTTTGGTATGTATTTAAGTGGATTTGATATTTGTTGAACTATTTAATGTGAAAATTTATATGGTGTACTTTTTTTTATATGTATTTAAGTAGGTGTGATCTTTGTTAAATTATTTAATGTGAAAATTTATATAGTGCTTTTTTAAAAATAAAAATGATTTCTTTCTGATTTTATGGTAAGCCGATTTATTGATAGTCCTCGACTTGCTAACTATGGTACCAAGTAGGTGTGATGTTTGCTAAAACATTTAATGAAGAAATTCATATGGTGTATTTTTCATGCACTTATTATTTTATTTTTTATAAAGAGCATGATCCCCTAATGT
>NW_006500125.1:730455-744588 GCF_000471905.2 Amborella trichopoda | reverse complement strand
CCCCTTAACGTACCCCCTCGTTGGTCCGTCGTTACGCCCGTTCCCCAAACGACGTTAATAATATAAATTANAATTATATATAATAAGAAACAGGAAATAAGATACAATGGTTAGGTCAAAAGATCCATTTTGGGATTATTGTGAAGAAAGAGGACATAAATTGTATTTCAATTTTTGCGATGAAGGATTTTCTGCAGGGATGGCAAGATTCAAATATCACTTGTCAAGAGAACAAGGGAATGATATAAAAGCTTGTCCTCAAGTACCAGATGATGTACAAGTTATGGTTGTTTCTACGACACACGAGGTATCTTCTAAGCTTCCAAAGAAGAACAAAATTATATCATATGTTCAAAATGTTGATCATTGTCGATAAACTGAGGTACCTCTACTGCCAGTTCTAACAAAGTTCTTTACCGTCATTTTTGAATAAGAAAAATAAATATTTTGTTGGCAAAGAAGTTGCTCGTGCATTTATTATGAATAATATTACATTTAATGTTATCAATGCACAATCATTTGTCAATATGATAAATGCATGTATCAATTTTGGTATTAGTTACACATTTCCAAGTTACTCATCTGTTCATACTAAATTGGTACAAGAACTTAAGACAGATGTCGATACATATGTTGCTTCAATAAAAGAGTCATGGGTTCAATCATGATGTATTTTGATATTAGATATCTGGTTAGATAAGAAAAATCGGTCATTCCTCAATGTTGTTGCATCTTGTCCAAAGGGATCAGTTTTTATAAATGCATTTGAGGTATTTGAGCATAGAATAATTGGATTATTTCTTGAAAATATTATTGTTCAAGTCATTGCGAAGTTAGGACCACAAAATATCGTTCATCTTGTGACTGACAATGGACCAACTTATGTACTTGTTGGTGATCTAATAGAATCGTGATTCTCTCATATTCATAAAACACGGTGTGCTATCCATGAGTTGAATTTGCTTCTAGAAGATATTGATAAAAATGTCATCTGAGTACAAAATGTCATTAAAGATGCTAAGTTAATAGTGGATTTTATGTATCGGCGTACCATTGTTTTAAATTTAATGAGAAAATACAATAATGGAAGGGAATTGAAAAAGTATGGTAAAACTAGATTTGCCACTAACTTTTTTATGGTTCAATCTGTATCGTAAGTAGAAGAGGGTTTGAGAGTGATGGTTGCATCCTCCGAGTGAAGAGCTATGAATTATATCAAGAGTAAAAATGGCTAAAAAATCACAGAAATAATTCAAATCACTACATTAGCACATCTTATCAAGGTGCTTCGTTTGGGTGATAGTGAAGGGTCAATCATGGGATATTTATATGAAGCAATGGAAAGAGTAAGGGAAGCATTAAAAAGAAATTGTAATGGCAATGAATCTAGGTATCTTGAATTCGTGAAGATATTTGAAAAGAGGCGAAAGGGAAATGCATTTCACCCCATTCATGTTGCTGCCACATTTCTTAATACAAATTGCTGCCACATTTCTTAATACAACTTTAATGTAAAGTGGGTTTGTTCAACTTGATAATCCTGAAGTGAAAGCTGAATTTATCTTGATTTCAAATTCAATGATCCAGGCAGAACACAAAATTGTATTCTTTTCAAAGTTGTTGAAGTATCATACGCGTGATTCAAATATATTTGATGGTATTGCATTAGGATTATTGTCAACAGCTCATCCTCGTAAGTATCTTATGGACTATTAGGTTTTTGTATCTCCTTGTGTTATTTATTTTTTTAAGTATTTTAAGAAAATAAATTTTATACCACTTTAAATTGTATCTTGAATATGTGGCTAAACATTTCTCATTATGTAGAAGTTTGGTGGGCAGTATGTGGAGAAAGCATTCCATTAGTTCGAATGGTTGCCAGTCGGATTTTGAACCAACCATGTAGCTCATTAACGTATGAAAAAAATTGAAGTACTTTTGAGACGACTCAAACCAAAAAAATGAATAGATTGACACCAACTATATTAACCGACTTGGTTTACATATGAGTAAACTCGAAGATGATGGCTGCATCGCGTGAAAATAAAATTCGAGATTCTAATACAATTATTCTTGAACAACTTGGTTCATTGCCAGAAGAGGTTTCCGAAGAGGCGAAAAATGAGGATACCTCTCCAGATGATAATGATCATGATGATGATGATGATGCATGGCTACATGATTTGGGGACTACACCTTCCGAAACTCCTAACTTTTTTTTTGACTCTACCATGCCTTATACTTAATTTGGAATATTTCTAGTTAATTATGTATTTAATATTCGATGATTGGATGAGAGTCATTGGACATCCAAATTAATTGACTTAATTATATTAGTCTAGTAAAGTTTTTATGGATGGATTAGTTATTGATGACATTGACATACTTTTTATTTTTAAAAATTTTGGAATTTATAACATTTTAACTTATCCAATTTTTTGACTCCGATTTTTTGAGCCTAGTCCGATATATTGGCGATATCTTTACGTGAAGTATTTTTGCCAATCCATTTTTTTAACTAATTTTTTCATCTGACTTTTTAAAATAAAAATGATTTCTTTCCGATTTTTTGGTAAGCCGATTTATTGATAGTCTCCAAATTGCTAACTATGGCAAAGGCATGTGCACTTAGAAGTAGTATCCTGGAGTTTATAATTATGTTAGCAACACATGTGAAATGATGTCTAAGTTTATGCATGTGGACATGGATGAAATAGAAACCAAGATGAAACATTTACAACGTCAAATTAATGAAGAAGGGGCACATGACGAGCCGAGAAGTGGTGTGGTGGGTGAAAGTAGTCGTGCTACAGAAGACATGACCCCCGTCCACACAACCTATGGTTGAGAAGCCCAGAAGGTATAATACCCGAAAAAGGTAGTATCAACCCAAGAGAAGGCGATGACTCCTAATTTTGAGTGTATTGAGTGTTTGTATTGTTTTGTAATTTCGAGCATTTGTAATGCTATTGTAATGAACTCCCAAGCAGTTAATAGGATGGTATTTTGACAATATTTGAGTGTTTTAATTTTGAGTACATGCATTAATTTTCAATATTTTGGGTGATCTGTACTACATATTTAGTGATATAGGATGTGATTGATATTCAATATTTATTATGGTAGTCTATAAAAAAATGTTCATGTCAACCTTACGTCACTGCTTGCTGCCTCTATTTGCTAGCAAATTTAAAAAATAAGCTTAGAGTAGTATTACATGGCTCATTTTTACATCCTATGTATTACATGGTGCATTTCTACATCCTATGGCATCCGATGGCATGATGCATACTCAGAGTATCGGGTGTCATGATGCATACTCAGAGCATTGGGTATAAGACTTGTGATCACTTCGAATTATGATACAACCAATCCAACATTAACTAGATCAATGGACAAGCATTACACATTATGAGACTCAAACAAGGATTTTAAAAGGGGTTGAGTTGCTTGTCTCATGCAAGTGATGTTATTAAGACCAATCTAGTGCCTTGATGGCATGAAAGAAAGTACTACATGTTTATCTTCCACTCTACACTAGAGTAAACAATTTTATATGTCGTGATACTATCATATGCGAGCTTATTGTTCAGGTGGATTTCTGTAACTGATGGAAAGAGACCTTTGTTGCCTTGGCACTAAATTACATGACTTTATAGAGGCAGCAGAAAAGGTTGTGTACCAAAATAACACCTTATTGCGCTTTCAAACAAAACAAACAAACATACATACATGCATACATACATACATATATGTGTGTATGTGTGTCATGATGTATACTCGCATCAGATGTCATGATGCATACTCAATGGCGAGTTGTTAAAAAACCAAAAAAAATAAATTTTTGGTTTGTCAACAACCAAAAACCAACAATATTTGGTTAATCAACAACCGAAAACACTTGATCAAAATCCAGAAAGTTTCTGGAATTTGAACATGAGTTTTCGATTGTTGAAAAGTAAAAATGAGAGTTTTCCATTGCTGAACAACCGGAAATCTATATTGAAATTCCAAACGGTTTCCGAAAGTTGAATTGGGTTTTTGGTTTTTAAGAAACCTAAAAATCAGTGTTTTTTGTTGTTGAAAAACCGAAATCTGAGAGTTTTCGGTTGCTAAACAACCGAAAACCTAGTTTAAATTCCAAAAAACCTATGTTCAAATTCCAAAAACCTTTTGGAGTTTGAACTAGTTTTTGGTTATTGAAAAACTTGAAACTCAGTGGTCTCGTTATTGAAAAACTGAAATCTGAGAGTTTTCGGTTGTTGAAAAACTGATATCTCAACGTTTTCGGTTGTTGAAAAATAAAAAACTCAATGTTTTCGGTTGTTGAAAAATAGAAAACTCAGTATTTTCGGTTGTTGAACAACTGAAAACCTATGTTCAAATTACAAAAAGTTACTGGAATTTCAAATGGGTTTTCGATTGTTCAACAATCAAAAATACTGATTTTTCGGTTTTTCAACAACCGAAAATATTGATTTTTCAATTTTTCAACAACCGAAAATGTGGTTTTTGAACAACCGAAAACCCATGTTCAAATTTCAAAAAATGTAAATTATAGATGTATTTATTCTTTGCAGATGGGCCATCACCAACATGTTATATCGTTCGGAATTCCATCGATCTCCACTCCGACTGTATTGCAAATGCAATATATATAAGAATACTCGAAGACTCCCCTCCCAATATAAAAGATACTTCTATATTATCACTTACGTTAATCAATTGAAGGGCATTAAATAGACTTGTGTTATGGTACATAATAGTCAACTTGCTTGGATCACACGATGTTAAATTTCCAAAATGACTTTTTAGTTCCTCCATTGAGATATTTCCATTATACTTCGTAACCTTCAATTTTCCCCCTCTATAAATAACATGTCTGTTATATGGATTCGTTTCAAATGACCCCCTATATCGAAATAGCAGTTGCACTCCAGTGGTACCCATTGTCAATACTACTGTATTAAATGAATATCAAAATTTGTGTTACAGAAAATCAATACAATAATGAATACAAAAATTAGGATATATCTAACTAATTTAGGGTTCATAAAATTAGAGTGTTACATAATGGATCAAAATAATGTACTACTAAAAAAATCAATTATTCAATAAACAACAAATATTAATACAAACAAATAAGTTCAAGAATATCTAACCAAAACAACAAATACAATATAGTATACTACTATAATGTACAACTAAATAAATCGATTGTTCAATAAACTACCCAAAACAACAAATATTAATACAAACGCAAAAGAAATAACAAATATTAATACAAATAAAAAACTTCAACAATATTTACCCAAAAAAAAATCAACTTCAACAATACACTAATATTAATACAAAAATAAAATATTGTATTAATTTTGACAAAATTAATCAATAGTATAAGACAAGAGAAAGAAAGGTACCAATCACGATGAGGTTGGGAGCAAACATCATGAAGTTTGTGGAACACTGTATTGGAGGACAAAAAAGTTTGCAGGATACTATATTTGGGGACAAAAAAATTTTGAAACTATAAAATAACAATAAAAATGCTCCCATGCGCTTGTAGGATACCTTAAATTGGGTTTTGTCACGCAAAAATTTTCGATTTTGAAAAAACAAAAACTTTTAATTTTCAATTTTTCAAAATCCGAAATTAAAAGAATTTCGGTTTTTGAAAAACGGAAATTCCAAAAATTTCGGTGGTTCAACAACCGAAAAGGGTAAAATGGTCTTTTTAAAAAAATTGTTATGAAGTGAAAAAAACGGACATGCGAGTAATAACGGAAAGTATAACAATTATTTATGTAATTTCCCTAATTTTAGAAGAGAAATTTTTTTGCAAGAAATAAAAGGAAAGTTTTTTCAAACTGTATATTGAAAACATGAATATAACACGATTTTTTAGGTTAGATAAAAATAGAAATTAAAAAAAGAAAAAAAAAAAAACATATATAACTTTCAGGAAAAGTTATTTAAAGCCGAGCCTCTAAACAATCAAATTAGAGCCTACATAAAAAATTTCACTAGAAGAGGTTGTTTTGATACTCAAATATCCTCAAATTGATCATCTCGACATCAAGATGCATGGATACGATAAAAAAAATGGATTTCAACTTTTAGAAGTAGTGTATTTTGTAACGCATTTTTGGACGGTCAATTTTCAAGATTTTCAAGTTTTCAATCTACACTATTTTTGAAGTTTTAAACTTCATAAATAAAAATGAAAATATATTTTAAAGCTATCACAAAGATTTTCAGTATTGAAACCACATTTCTTGATACTATTTGAAAGTTGGCTCTAATTTGATTACTTAGAGCCTAGGTGCGGCCATAACTTTCAACAAGAATCTTTTTTACAACCAATAAAAGGAAAAGAAATTTACACCATATTTTTCAAAATATAAATTTAACTCGTTCTAAATCTTTTTTTCAAAATATCACATTTTTTTGCAGCTATTTTTAAAAAGAAAAAGTTTATATGAGGTTGCAACCTTAAAATGTAGAACTATAGATGCACTTCAAAAATCATCGGAAAAGTTGTTTTAATGTTGAAAAACCTTTTGATTGATCATTTCAACATCGAGATGCATGACTATAAAAAATAAAAATAAAAAATGAGTCTTAAAAATAGTGCATCTTACGACATATTATTTGGGCCGTCAATTTTCAATATTTTCATATGTTTATAGATCTACTTCAGTTCAATTATTTTTGAAATTTAAACTTTTACAATTAGACATAAAAATAAATTTTAAAATAATCTTAAGAATATTTTACATCAAAATCATATGTTATGATAAAATTTGAAGGTGCACGTTAATAGGATTGTTTAAGATTGCAATGTTATGGAACCACACCCTTTTTTAAAGGACGCACACATATAACAAAAAGAGGATCATTTTTGGAAAAAAAAACAGGTTTAAATCCGCGATTTGCCAGGTCCTAACGTTTAGGGTCCAAATGAATAGGGACCCAATGAAGAAAACGTTGAAAGACAAAGAAATGGTGACCAATAGCGTGCTGAGTCTACCCATCGTTGGTAAAGGCGACCAATAGGATCCATGCATGTGTCAAGTGTTGATTGGACAATAGTTGGTTGCTTTGGAAAGTGTCTCAGGGTTGGTAGGTGGGCCTCTCTCACCGCTGTTTTGGTCTGCCATTTTTCATTCTTCTTCCCTTAAAAACAAAGTCAATAGCAAACAAAAATTCATTTCTTTTTTTATAAGTAATTATGTGATAAGTAATAAAGTGCACAAAATTAATGTTATTTTTTTCTCCCAATAAAACAAGGACACTGTAGAAATGTGGGCTTGGCAAATGAATATTTTTTAAATATAATTTAATTCTATTTTTTTAGAGCATATATAATCTTCAACATACAATCCCCAAAATGGAGATCATTAATGTGTAAAAAAATAAAAATAAATTAAAGACTACAAATAATATTTTTAAAAAGAAATATTTGAGCGATTGATTTATGGAGGGACCATCGCATACATCCATGATCCATCCCTAAAAGCACAAACTACCCTTCCATATCAATCATGCGACATTTGACCTGTTCTTGAGTTAATTCCGAAAACTATTTTAGGTTGGTCTGTCTGTCTGAAAAATATATAAAATGCTAAAATACTTGATATTTTAATAACCGTTTGATAAACTTTCTTAAATTTGATACCTAGAGAAAGAAAATAATGGAGTACGGCCGCAGGACCTCCCGGCGGGGTGCTCACCAACTCCCGGGCTGGACGGAAAGGTTGGCACAAGAGAGAGAGAGAGAGAGAGACAGAGGAGAGAGAGGGGGTCCAACTCCAACCACCTACTACCGTCGATCTTTTTATATACGCCCCGATCTCTCTCTTCTTCTCGTTCATCTTATCCTTCTGGTTCGAAACGTCTCTCTCTCTCCTTGTTGTTCAAACCAGAGAGAAAGAAGAGAAGCAATGGCGACCAAGCAAGAAGAACAACAGCAAGTGGGGCGTCACCAGGAGGTCGGTCACAAGAGCCTCCTCCAAAGCGATGAGCTTTATCAGGTATCTCTCCCCCTCTCTCTCTCTCTCTAAAACTCTGTCTTTCTCTCTCTATATCTCTCTTTCTCCGTCTGAAGTTTTGCTGACTCGTTTCCTCGATGGTGTGCAGTATATACTAGAGACAAGCGTTTACCCTAGAGAGCCCGAGTCGATGAAGGAGCTTCGTGAGATCACAGCCAAGCACCCATGGTATGAGAAATGGATATCATATTTGGGACCTTTTCCTCCCCCCTCTCTCTTTAACATTCTAATGGATGTCTGAGTTTGAAAGAACCATCTAGAGAGAGATATTGAATTCATTCCTGAATTAATGTTTGCGACTGGAAAAAAACGCAGGAACATCATGACAACTTCAGCTGATGAGGGACAGTTCCTTAACCTGCTCCTCAAGCTTATCAATGCGAAGAACACCATGGAGATCGGTGTTTACACTGGTTATTCTCTCCTCGCCACCGCCCTTGCTCTGCCAGACGATGGAAAGGTTAACAACCTGTCCTATGCTTTGAACCAGTAAATTCCATTGCAAATATCTCAAATATTTTTACATTTCATGAAGAAGCCCGAAAATGGGAAAATGAACCCTCCCCAACATTCATATTTTTGCCAGATCTCTATGAGGAAATTAACAAAGATGAAACCATTTACATATCTGATCGATCCAAGCCGAACCCACTTTTTTTTGTCCCCCTGCAAATCATCAATTTTACCGAAGTTATCATCTTCTATTAATAGGGCCGGCAGTGGTCTGGGCAGGGGCGGACTAGTCATTAATACTTTTAGGAGACTTTATACCTTTAATACTTTTAGTATCGCACTCACTCTCGGCCCGGTCACTATTTTTATTGCTTTTACTATGGTCAATAAGCATATATTTTAAAGACCGGACTAACCTTACCTTCTCTCTTTCGCTCTCTACCGCCCTCCTCTTGACTCTCTCCCTACATAGTGAGCAGAAAGGAAGGGTAAATTTAGTTTTGTAAAAGATTTATTTTTTAAAGGGCCAAAAGCAAGAATAAATAGTAACAACGTCACGAGTGAGATGCTAAAAGGATGCGAAATTGAATGTCTGCAAAGTTAATTTAGGAGAGCATCTATAATTTTTCATTTTATCTCGTTTGGTCGGAAAAAAAAAACGAATATGAGCTTTTTAGTGATGGTTTTCGATTGATTCCCCTATATCTTGTTTTTCATTTGGTTGGATTTGGAACTGCAGATTATAGCCATGGACATTAACAAGGAAAACTATGAATTGGGTTTGCCAGTTATAGAAAAGGCTGGAGTGGCTCACAAGATTGACTTCAGAGAAGGACCTGCATTGCCAGTCCTTGATCAAATGCTTGAGGATGTGAGCTTTCTCTCTCTAAATTCTTCATCCTTTTTCTTTTCTATTCTTTTGCTGTTGGAGAAAATAAAAAATTCTTGAGAGTTGTTACCCCTAATTTTTAATTTTTAATGCTATGAGGAAAGGTCAATGGGTGGACCTTTGAATGCAGTAATAAAGTTTTTATAAGGCCTCTTATTTCTGAAACAAAATAAAGCCTCACCTCAAATCCTCATTTCGAAAGCACTTTCAACCACATAGATCTCTACGATGACTCTAAATTCAATTTTTAGCACCGAAATTAAAATATACAACTAAAAAAATGGTACAATTGTTGCAGATCTATGAATTTATTTTTTGGGCGAAATAAGACCGTCTGGATAATTTGTTATAATATATATTATTTTTAGAGCTCAAAACCCTTTTTTTTTCCACAACCATAATGTTCAAGCCGAAATGGTCGATGTATAGGTTTTTCAATACTTGAATTGCAATTTCCGATGACTTATTAGTTAAGGCTCTACTTATTTTATTAGGGCTGCAGCCTTATAAAACCATTCTCCTTGTCTTTAATTTTCTTTTCTTTTTTTTTCTTTTTTTTTTTCATGGACAAATAACAATAAAAATAAAGAAAGTAAAGGACAATCGTTCTTTATCATCATAAAGATGGTGGAACAATAGAATTACGCGATCGTTATGGTCGATTGAAATAATGGACGGTGATGGGAAAGTAGGATGCATTTCGTTTGGAGTCTTGTAGTACTATTTGGTAGGTCTCCGTCGCTCTCCATCACATTCCTATTGTCGTAATGGATGTAGAGGTATGAGCCGGAAGGCCTATGCTATAGGTACGCTGGACGGCCCAGATTTACCGATTTGGATGGTTTTTTTTTTTTGGTGTGGTTTCTATAAGGTTGCAACCTTGAACAATCTAATTAAGGTGTACCTCCAAATTAATTTTGGTATAAAAAATTCTTAGGATCATCTCAAAATCTATTTTCATATCTACTTATAAGTTTTTAAACTTAAAAAATGGTTAAAATCAAGTGGATCCATAAACATATGAAAATCTTGAAATGGACGGTCTATATAATGTATTGCAAGATGCATTGTTTTTGAGATGTGAATTTTTTTTTTTTTCATTAAAACAACCTTTTTTCGATGGATTTTTGAGTTGCATATGTAATTCTACATTATTAAGATTTCAACCTTGTAAAAACTTTTTCTTGTTCTTTTTTACTTTGTTTTTTCGTAACTAGTTTAGTTCAAAAACAATTTCCATAGAAGTAAAAAAATATGTAGATACTTTTATGCTGGTCATTTGACATGCTCACATAAATAAATAAAAAATTAGGGAAAATATTGATTAAAGGGTTGAAACCCTTATAAAATTATTAAAGGGGTTAAATGGCCACATTTTATACTGTGAGTTTCCTTTAAAAATTTTGTTTTAATTAGGTATATCATAAAAAAATAAAAAATTCTTAAATTGTTCCTGTTTAGGCATAGGATGCCCAACTAATTAGAGGGTCATTTAGTAATTTTAGGAGCATTTCATTTCGTTAAAGGCCTCTATGGCTGGGTGAAATTACTTAAATGCTTCAAATTGTTTGAGTTTCCTAAACTTGAGTTTCCTAATTGAAGACGAAATTTAAAAGCAAATCCTCGAATACTAATTGTAACGAGTTTGCAAGGGATTTCAACTCCTGAATTTATCACTGTAGAGCCTATGACACAGGCATGTTTGTCTCTATAACAGAGGAATTTCTAACCATGAATTTGCAAGACATTGATCACAACTTCTGACTGCCTATCAGGAGAAGTATCATGGCTCCTTCGACTTCATCTTTGTTGATGCCGACAAGGATAACTACCTGAATTACCACAAGCGATTGATCGAGCTAGTGAAAGTTGGAGGTGTTATAGGGTATGACAACACCCTATGGAATGGATCGGTTGTCGCCCCGCCAGATGCCCCTCTCAGGAAATATGTGAGATATTACAGAGACTTTGTGATCGAGCTCAACAAGGCACTTGCAGTCGATCCCCGCATCGAGATATGCCAGCTCCCTGTGGGAGATGGCATCACCCTATGCAGGCGTGTCTCTTAATCAAGATTATCAAGACATGATCAATTCTTAAGAACCTGTTCTTGGTTCATGGTAATTTTTTTTTTTTTTTTTTTTTTGCCCTTGCCCTTTTCACATTGTATCTTTTAATATATGTATTGTATTGCCCTTGCGGGGAAGAGAGGGTCTAGGAAGACAATGATCCTAGAATCTGGTTCCCTCTCATTTGGTCGGTTTTAATCCATGAGCTCTGTTTTTCTCTCTATGCTGCATTTGTTAATAATGATATTTGTGCCTAATGATTGGGTAACTTTAATTATAAGAAGGGAAACTTATATGGAGTTGTTATTGCACAAGCACCACCTTTTGATGGTTCCTATTAAAACTGAATTTTATTTTTTTATTTTCTATTTGGAATTTGGGTTTAGCTTCATTTTAATAAGTACAATGAGTAAAAATAACAAAAAAGTATTTTGAATAAAAAACATTTATCTTTTTTTTATTTATTTATTTTTATAAATATAAATCAACAGCCCAAAATTCAGATAAATGTTTTATTAAAATAAAAAATAAAATATGAAATTGCTTTTGGCCTATAGAAATGGGCTTGTGAAATCTCAACCGTCACATGTGGGCATGATACTTTTCCTGTTTTACAACCGATCTCTATTTCCCTTTTCTCTACCTCTCTCTATTGAGCCACCTCTAAATTCTAAACCCTTTTTTTCATGGAAATTTGTTTCATGAACCGCATTTCTACCCGGTCCAAAAAGTGTGAAGCATCCATCTCAAAGATGGATGCGAGTAGGTATTCCATCTAAAAACAATTGAAACTAATAGTCCAAATATTTTCCTACTAGAATTATTATTTTTAGTTTTAAAATTTTATTTATTTTTTCATATTCATGATCTCCATGTTAAAAATTACATGTCTTTAAAAATTAAATTTTAAAATCCATCCAGAAAATAAATTTATTAAGTGGCTCCCATTTCTACATATGCAAGCTTAGGTGCATAGAAACCGGGGTCCCTTTTCCCATATGTCCTTCTCATTGATGCAGCAACTCTCTCTCATCTTGTTTATGCAAGTGTTTAATTATTTGGGCAAACTAGCTCAAACTCACCTGAGCAACTCGGGCTCACCAGGGTGGCCAGCCTGAGTATTTAGGAGTTCGGTGTCCAACTCGGATATCTTAAAATAATATATATATATATATATATATGAAAAAGTCTTCCCAACGCCTATAGGTAAATGTGAACAGTGATTTCGCTTACCCTCATCATCGTTCAGATTTCATCATACGGTCACGATTGTCTAGTTGTATTTTATTTTTCATTAGTTTTTTATAAATTGGAAGTATGTACATCTTAGTGAGGTGCACATAATAAAAATATATAAAAAAATAATTTGAGAAAATAAATTTGATCAAAATACCAAGAAAATTTTCAGGGGTATTTTAGTCAATTTATTTCATGTAAAATATTGTTTTTATATTTTTCATAGATTCACTTATTTTTTATAAACACACTTTCCAAATTTCAGATCATTTCAGTTTATATAAAAAAATAAAAAATAAAACACTACCAGACAATTGTGACCGTGCGATGAACTTTGAACGGTGATGAGGGTAGGAGAAATCACTGTTCATTTTCGTCTATAGGCGTTTTATAATATATATATATGTGTGTATGTGTGAAAAACTCTTCCCAATGCCTATAGGCTAAAATGAACAATAATTTCACCTACCCTCATCACCATCCAAACTTCGTCGCACAATCACATTGTCTGATACTATTTCAATTTCCATTGTTCTTTCACAAATCCAAATTATTTGAAAATTGAATCATATGTACATCTTAGTGAGACGCACCTAATAAAAATATGAAGAAAATAATTCGTCAAATATAAATTGACTAAAATACCTCGAAAATTTACGGGGTATTTTGATCAATTTATAATTTTCAAATTGTGTTTTTCATATTTTTATTAGGTGCGCTTCACTAAGATGAGATATACATATACTCCAAATTTCAAATCATTTAGATTAGCAAGAAAAAATGAAAAATGAGACACTACTGGATAACTGTGACCGTCCAATAAAGTTTGGATGGTGATGAGGATAGCCGAAATTACTATTCATTTTCACCTAAAGGCGTTTTGTAATATCTTCATATATATATAGAAAAATCTTGGGTAAGCCCACTAGCTTACAGAAAAAAATGAGCCCAACGGCCCAGATTGAATATTGGCCGATCTGACGATCACAGATATCTAGTAGTATTTGAATTTTAATTTTTTTTAGGAATCCAAATCATTTGAAGTTTTAGGCATACATTCTTCTCAGCAAGTTGCACCTAATAAAAATATATAAAAAATAATTCACAAAAACAAATTGACCAAAATACCTCCGAAACATTTTGGGTGTATTTTGGTCAATTTATTTCATGTGAAATATATTTTTTTGATATTTTTTGAACATTTACTATTTTTTATGTACACACTCTCCAAATTTCAAGTGATTTGGATTTGTAGAAAAAAAAAAATTAAAATTCAAACACTACCGGACATCTGTGATCGTCAGATCGGCCCAGATTCAATCTGGCGTGTTGGGCTCATTTTTTCCCGTGAGCGTGTGGGCTTTTTTCCCTGTGAGCTAGTGGGTTCACCCTAGCATCTTCCAATATATATATATATATATATATATATATATAT
>NW_006500125.1:702017-718640 GCF_000471905.2 Amborella trichopoda | reverse complement strand
AATCGATTAAATTGTTGATCTGTCCATTTCGGAGGATTCTTTTTTAAACGATCATATAATGGTTTAGCAATGATAGCAAAATCTTTTATGAAATCAGAAATATAATTTAGACATCCTAAAAATCATTGCAATGCAACTTTATTAAGAATAATATCAGGAAATTCGTTAGAAAATTCAATGGCTCGATCAATGGGAATAATCGTGCCTTGGAATATATGATGACCTAATTATCTTATTTTGGTTTGGCAAATATTCATTTTCTTTGCAGAAACTACAAGTCCTGCATTTTTTACAGTATTAGAAAATCCAATGGCCCGATCAATGGGAATAATCGTGCCTTGGAATATATGATGACCTAAGAATCTTATTTTGGTTTGGCAAAGATTCATTTTCTTTGCAGAAACTACAAGTCCTGCATTTTTCACAGTATTGAGAAATATATTTAGATGTTTAAAGTGTTGATGAATAACAGTTGAAAAAATAAGAACATCATCAATATAAACTAGCATATATGTCATATAAGAGTTAAAAACTTCATTAATAATTTTCTGGAATTCAGATGGTGCATTTTTCAGACCGAATGGCATTACATTCCATTCATATTGACCAAATGGAACATGTTCTTCTTTCATTTGAAATCTTTCTTTATTAATTAGAAGAGGAGGTTTAAATAATATTGCTTTTTTCTTTTCTTCAAGTTTTTCTTGCGGTTGTCGGATAATATTTTCTATTCTGGTAGTCTGTTTCCCTATAGTTTGTAAATATAAATTTGTATAATTATTTTGCTCTAATAGATGAGGTAATAGTTCTATTTTATGATAATGTTCTCCAGAAAGTGTTTTATATGGAGTGGCTATAGTTTCTAATTCTTCTTGCTTATCTTTTCCTTAGATTTTTATACTTTCTTCAAGAGGATGAATACTTTGAATTTGTTTCTTTTGATCTGTAATATATATTTGATATTGATTTTCAAGGGTATGAAGTTTATTGAATTCAGGGATTTTAGCTCTTTTTAAAATTAATGTAGTTTTAAGCCATTCAAAAAATCCTAGGTTTATTTTTTCTTTTTTCAAGAATCGATTATAATTTTTATGAGTCGTGTATTGATTTGGAATAATATTTTGAAGAGTTTTAATTGTTGGATTTGAAGTTTGACTTTTCCATTCTTGTGGAAGTTGTATTTGTGACCACTGTATTGTTTTAGGGATAACAACATTTGATCTGTCAGTATCATCTTGGTCATGGGCTCCAGAGACCTTGCATACAGTGGCATTCATGGTCATGTGTTTCATTGTATCAAGAATCTGAAGTTCAGACATTCTGTCTATATTCCAATTAACAATAGTTCTTCCTGAATAGGATACAGTATGGGATATAAGGTCTTCTTCAAATTGTATATCAACTGGAGTCGGTCTAGGATGGTACATTCTAGTTTGAGATGTGATTCGCATTTTTTTACCATAATCTATTCGGTTGACATTATCTTCTTGAGTAAAAGCATTTTTTATATTAGAAAAAGTATTCGGAATTTCAGGTATTTCTTGTATTACCATAGCTGCTGGTTCTGTAATTGTTAACGACTCTTGAATTTTTGTTTTTCCTCTATCCTGGATATCTAGATTCGATATCTTGGTAATTAATTGTTGTATTAGTTCAGAAGGATGTTCTTCTTTCATTTGAAATCTTTCTTTATTAATTAGAGGAGGAGGTTTAAATAATATTGCTTTTTTCTTTTCTTCAATTTTTTCTTACGGTTGTCGGATAATATTTTCTATTCTGGTAGTCTGTTTCCCTATAGTTTGTAAATATAAATTTGTATAATTATTTTGCTCTAATAGATGAGGTAATAGTTCTATTTTATGATAATGTTCTCCAGGAAGTGTTTTATATGGAGTGGCTATAGTTTCTAATTCTTCTTGCTTATTTAAGTGAGAACAATAAAGACTTTCGAAATTGGTACTTATCTACATTCTCAAAAGAATTAATACACATGACTCATAAAAAATATAATCGATGCTTAAAAAAAGAAAAAATAAACCTAGGATTTTTTGAATGGCTTAAAACTACATTACTTTCAAAAGGAGCTAAAATCCCTGAATTCAATAAACTTCATACCCTTGAAAATCAATAAAAAATATATATTACAAATCAAAAACACTTATCCACCTTTATCTCCAACAAGATCAATCAATTACCCAGAATATTCATTTCAACCAAAATCCACTCCAGTTTTAACTCCTGCATCTAGCCCCAATAAATCCAACAACCCAAATAAATAAGTATTCGAAGAAACTGCTTTTATGGTAGATATTACCATTGATGACAAGTATATCCATATAGACCCAAATAAATTAGCCCCTCTATATTACAAAACCACCTCTATCCTTCAAACGGCAACAAGACCAGAGAATGGTACGAAGCTGTTCTCTTAGAAACTGGATCTATATCAATAGTTCATTTTTTCAATCCCAATACAAAAATAATTGGATATTCGAAAATACAGATACGAAAATTATTATCATATGATGATTGGGGATGTAGCCAATCCCAAGGCCGGAACTTCAAGCTCCTGAATTTCAATATAAATCATATCGATATACTGAATATATAGATGCATGGCATAAAGTATTTTCATATAAAAACCTAAATAATTCTCATACATGGTTTATTCAAATAAAAATGCCTGTGTTTGAAAGGTTCCCTAGTTGGTTCCGTTACTGGTTTCTAATCTGGGGATCTGGAACTCAGATATTGCCAGATCCATTTAAGAAAGCTCAAAGAGCATTTGCTGAATACAATGGAGTTGATAATTTTGAATATATACCTCGTTTGGGAAAAAGAATATCGATTCGATGGTGGGATGTTTTTAGCATGGATCCAAATATGATAAAACCCAAAAGAATACCTCTTGTTACGCATGAACATCAAAATACTCCTAAATTTGACCCAAATACTTTCGTCGAATATATAAGACAGATGCGAAAACAATACCCCAGAGCTACTAAAGACGAATTGGAAATCAGCTATTAAAGATTATTCAAGAAGAAACTTTTGAAGCAACCTCTTCTCCATCCGAGCCTGATGAAGACTTTAGCCAAAGGTCCGAATAGCCCGGCTCATCAACTTGTACAAAACACCAGCCAGCTGTATATTCATCTAGAAAATGCCACCTGTACAGCTATCCAGCAGAATCTACAAAAAGACAAAAAGAAATAAAGAAGACAGATGGCATCTGCCGTACAACAAAAGATGCTCTCCGTACTTTATTGGCCGACAGACAATATTCTTACTTTAAGTCAAGTCATGTAAAAAGTAACTTTTACTTTTTTTTTATGTCATATCAACCTTTATCTTTAAGTCACCTCTGACTTTAAAGATTCCTCTTATCTGCTTTACCTCTACGTACAATGCCAGCGCACCCCTTGCTTTTCCAACTTTTCTCTGCGAATGTGATAACAGCTCACAACTCCACCAAAAAGATTCCTTTATGTCCTTTCTTTGCTTTACGTCCAATCCTCAGAGCGCCAGCTCGACGCACTTGATCATTTACCCTGCCTATAAATACTTCTCCTCTCTTCCATTTGAGGCATCAGGGAACTCTCATCTTCTCTGCTCTCTGCTCTGAAAGACTTTGCTTGCTCTCTCTCTCTCTCTAAAGCTTCGGTGCTGTCTACCTGTTCCCTGCAAACTTTCCAGGCAAGCCTTTTCACAAGTAAGGTCTTTCCATTAGTCTTTAAGTTTTATTTACAATGTGTAACTGTAATATACATAAGTTACCATCGTTCTGTCCGGACGAATGGCAACACTTTTCGAGTTTCTGCCTCTGTAACTTGTAAGTGATACACCGTCTGTATTTAGTCTGTAATTTGTACTAGTTTGTTGTACTGTTTACAGTACTTTGTTTAAATTTGTATCTATACTGCCTGTATTCAGTCTATTTGAAGCAATAGCAATAAAATTTTTTTATATTACTGTCATGCAGTTTAAATTAATATTTAGTGTTAAATTATTAGATAATACTTATACCACTTGGATAGTAATAGATATTTCTGTTGTTTCTTTCATTATTATACTATTCATCTTTTTATATTACACTTCTCTTCTTAGATCATTATTAGACTATAGCACCATGTTCTCTACGTTATTACGATAAAATGAAATTTTAAATTATATTTCTGATTTCATAAAAGATTTTGCTATCATTGCTAAACCATTATATGATCGTTTAAACAAGAATCCTCCGAAATGGACGGATCAACATACTAATGCTATTCGCATTTTTAAAAGCAAATCAAAAGAATTACCTTCCTCAGTCTTATCTGACCCTAATGCTTCTAAAATTATTGAATGCGACGCCTCCGAACTTGGTTTAGGAGGACTCCTCAAACAAAAACTAAATACTAAAGAACAATTAGTCCGCTATATATCTAAAGCTTGGAATTCAACCCAACAGAATTACTCCACAATTTATTAGGGATAGGATACCTGATCCATTTGAGAGCTTTATTTAATGGTTTATAATTAATAACTAATCTTAGTACTCCTTGTTCCTTTTCAGCATTATTTTCTACATAAAAGGCGACACAACTCCATGGAGATGAGCTTAGCCTAATTAATCCTTTTTGTAATAGAGACTTTATTTCTGTATGACAAATTTCCAACATTTTTGAATTCATCTGAATTGGTCGTGCTTTTGTTGGTATTTTAATTTTAGAAAATCCTTCCTCATATGGAAGAGATACTATATGTTTTTGTCTATTCCAAAAGGCATTTGGCAAATCGCTACATATTTCTTTTTCAAATTGTTGTCTTAGATTTTCAATTTTTGATTTTATTTCAGGAAGTAATAGTTGGTTTTCAACTGCTTTATATTTTATCTCAGCTTTGAGTTGATATAAAAAATTCTCTTTATTTTGTATGTTTTGTTTTATATTATTTATTTCTTTTATTTTTGGTTTATCAATAAATTCGAATTTTACTTTTATTCCTTCAATTGTTGATTCTATTCCAGTATGATCTATAACAATAGGATACAGCATACTAATAAAAGGAGTGCTCAAAATAACAGCTTGATTAAAACCTTTTACCATGATAAATGGTAATTCTAGACAGATGCCATTATTGCATATGGCAGCATTTGATAATTTATAATTTATTTTTAATTTACTTCCATCGGCTGTATTTAAAACTTGAGTAGTTTTATCAAAATATTTTGTAGAAATGAGTCCCTCGTTTATACAATTCAAATTGGCACCTGAATCTATCAAGGCCATGGTTTGAAAATGATATTCATTGTTGACAATGATTTTTACTAAGGTATACCATTTTTTATTTAATATTTTATTGATTAAATTTAACTGAGGCTCTTGTTTATTGTCCGATGATTCTGGTTGATCTAATATTCTATCATTATTTAGTAATCCATCAAATTCTATTTCTTCATCTTCGAAATTATCGATCAACTCAATATTTAATTCTAATAGCCTAATCCTGTTTTTAAAATTATTAAGGTCAGTTTTTACTTCATTAACTTCGTGTTTTAATTCGGCAATTGTAGGTTCTTTATGAATAATATTTTTCTGACCAATTCTTTTAAGAATTTCAGAGAAACTATATTCTTCTGGTGGTTTGATTAATGGAGTTGGTTTATTCCTAGCTTTTGCTATTTGAATGTATTGGCTTAGTATTGTTTGTTTATCTTCAGTATTAGGTAATTTATCTATAATCTCTAGAATTAATGTCTTCTTTAGTAAGAGTATGACAGGCACATTCATTGTTATCTGAAGATGTCTCATTTAATAAATCTTCATCTTTTATTATTCCTATGTCTGATTCTTCATCAGAATTTTTCGAATATGAGGAAGAGGTTGCACTAATATCATTATCTTTATCATATAATTGAATAATTTCATATAATTGATTTCGTACATTTTCATCTAATATTAGAGCTTCTATCTTTTTCTTTACATTACAATTATTTTTATAGTGTCCTAATTTTCCACATTTATAGCATCAAGGTATTTTTCTTTTAGGCCTTTTATATTTAGAATTTTCTTTAGGATTTTGTTCATATCTTTTGTATTTATTTTTCTTATATCTTTTTTTGTAGGATTTGTGTCTTTTTTCTGACTTTATTCGTTTATGGGGTTTATTTTGGGAAAGATTTAGATTATATCCGAATTGTTCACAGAAGTCACCAAGTTCTTTATGACCAGTCATCTTTTATTTATCTAATTGTCTTTTGAGATTTAAGTCGGTACAAAGGGCTAAGCCTTCTGCACATATTTCTGCGGATAATCCGCCGAAAGTATAGAGTGGATATGGTATGATCCCCCCATTTTTGGTCTTAAGTCGATTGCGAACTTTTTTGATCTGTAATATATATTTGATATTGATTTTCAAGGGTATGAAGTTTATTGAATTCAGGGATTTTAGCTCCTTGTAAAAGTCACGTAGTTTTAAGCCATTCAAAAAATTCTAGGTTTATTTTTTCTTTATTCAAGAATCGATTATATTTTTTATGAGTCATGTGTATTAATTCTTTTGAGAATGTAGATAAGTACCAATTTCGAAAGTCTTTATTGTTCACTTAAATAATCGTTTTTTATATAGTCTTTATTTATTTTATTTTTCATTTGTAATGTTAACAATTGAAAATCTTGATCTGGAGTATTAGTACTTAGTGGGTGATATATAGGTTTGTGTATATTATCCTGAGTTCTAATTAATCCTTGTATTTCAGGTTCTGAGGATAATGCAGTGTCAGATCTGGATATACTAGATACAGATCTTCTGGACGATAGGAATTTGGCTGAATTTTTGGATAAGGGAAGATAATTATCGTCTTTTATTTTTAAAGAAGGAGTTCTTGTATTAAATAATATTTCTACTTCTCCATCTATATTTTCAATGATTTGATTTGGAATATTATTTTGAAGAGTTTTAATTGCTGGATTTGAAGTTTGAATTTCCATTCTTGTGGAAGTTGTATTTGTGACCACTGTATTGTTTTAGGGACAATAACATTTGATCTGTCCATATTTGTTTGGAATAAAGTAGTTTGTCCTTTCGTATCTATTTGTATAACATTTAGGCTTAAAGTAGTCATTACTTTATAATATATTCGATAGATGATAGCTATATTTTGTGATCCGTGTAACATATCAAATCCTTGGGTTTTAATATTTAAAGTTAGTACTTTAAGTAAATTAGGGTCATGTAATGATATAGCATAATTAGGAAAGCAATTAAAATAAATTGGTCCATTACATAAACTGGATTCAATTATTCCTAATAGTAAATATGAGAAATTATTATGTCTTTCATCTCTTAGGCATAGTAGAATTGAAGTATTTAATCCTAGTCTTGTTAAAGACTTAACAGCTACCTGAATTAATCCTATATGAAGTTATTGGTATTCTTTATTTTTATGAGATTGTATAATTTTATTCGTTAAGAGTTGAAGATTTTCTTGTTCATTTTGAACAGGTAAACTCTGTTCAACCGTTTTAATGGCATATCCAATTTTTAGATTAAAGTTTCCTTTTTTATATACGTCTGTTATTGGGACCTTGGGTATGTTCCAGTTTTGAATCTGCTGTTCAATATTTTCAATAACTACTTTATTTTTTACCCTTGGAGTATTTTTAGAAGATGATAGTGTTTTATTAGATAAGGTTTTAATAAAATTCTCCATATATCGGTACGGATAATGACTCTAGTCAACCTCTTACGTCTTGAACGACCTGAACGGCTCTCCTTGGCCTAAATGGTCTTTAGGGACTGAGCGGCAATGAGTCTCAACTCTCGGACTACCGTATACATGACTAATTTTATTATAATCTTATCTCATAAATACTATACTCAGCTAAAACTAGTCTAACAGTAAATTTTTAAGAATTTCTAGTGGCTCTGATACCAAAGTGAACCAAGATCTAAAATCGATTAAAATTCTTAAATTTCATTTTATCGTAATAACGTAGAAAACAGAGTGCTATAGTCTAATAATGATCTAAAAAGAAAAGTGTAATATAAAAAGATGAATAGTATAATAATGAAAGAAACAACAGAAATATCTATTACTATCCAAGTGGTATAAGTATTATCGAATAATTTAACACTAAATATTAATTTAAACTGCATGACAGTAATATAAAAAAAATTTATTGCTATTGTTTCAAATAGACTAAATACAGGCAGTATAGATACAAATTTAAACAAAGTACTGTAAACAGTACAACAAACTAGTACAAATTACAGACTAAATACAGACGGTGTATCACTTACAAGTTACAAAGGCAAAAACTCGAAAAGTGTTGCCATTCGTCTGGACAGAACGATGGTAACTTATGTATATTACAGTCAAACATTGTAAATAAAACTTAAAGACTAATGGAAAGACCTTACTTGTGAAAAGGCTTGCCTGGAAAGTTTGCAGGGAACAGGTAGACAGCATTGAAGCTTTAGAGAGAGAGAGAGAGCAAGCAAAGTCTTTCAGAGCAGAGAGCAGAGAGCAGAGAAGATGAGAGTTCCCTGATGCCTCAAATGGAAGAGAGGAGAAGTATTTATAGGCAGGGGTAAATGATCCAGTGCGTCGAGCTGGCGCTCTGAGGATTGGACGTAAAGCAAAGAAATGACAGAAAGGAATCTTTATGGTGGAGTTGTGAGCTGTTATCACATTCGCAGAGAAAAGTTGGAAAAGCAAGGGGTGCGCTGGCATTGTACGTAGAGGTAAAGCAGATAAGTGGAATCTTTAAAGTCAGAGGTGACTTAAAGATAAAGGTCAATATGACATAAAAAAAAAGTAAAAGTTACTTTTTACATGACCTGACTTAAAGTAAGAATATTGTCTGTCGGCCAATAAAGTACGGAGGGCATCTTCTGCTGTACGGCAGATGCCATCTGTCTTCTTTATTTCTTTTTGTCTTTTTGTAGATTCTGCTGAATAGCTGTACAGGTGGCATTTTCTGGATGAATATACAACTGGCTGGTGTTTTGTACAAGTTGATGAGCCGAGCCGGGCTATCGGGCCTTTGGCTGAAGTCTTCATCAGGCTCGGATGGAGAAGAGGTTGCTTCAGAAGTTTCTTCTTGAATAATCTTTAATAGCTGATTTTCCAATTCTTCTTTAGTAGCTCTGGGGTATTGTTTTCGCATCTGTCTTATATATTCGACGAAAGTATTTGGGTCAAATTTAGGAGTATTTTGACGTTCAATCGTAGCAGGAGGTATTCTTTTGGGTTTTATTATATTTGGATCCATGGGAAAAACATCCCACCATCGAATCGATATTCTTCTTCCCAAACGAGGTATATATTCAAAATTAGTATGAATATTTTCATTTAACCAATATTCCCACTTCACTATCCATGGTATCTGGTATATAGCCATAAAGTATAGATGATAATCAATATCATCATCAACTCCATTATATTCAGCAAATGCTGTTTGAGCTTTCTTAAATGGATCTGGCAATATCTGAGCTCCAGATCCCCAGATTAGAAATTAGTAACGGAACCAACTAGGGAATCTTTCAAACACAGGCATTTTTATTTGAATAAACCATGTATGAGAATTATTTAGGTTTTGATATGAAAATACTTTATGCCGTGCATCTATATATTCAATATATTGATATGATTTATATTGAAATTCAGGAGCTTGAAGTTTCCTGCCTTGAGATGGGCTACATCCCCAATCATCATATGATAATAATTTTCGTATCTGTATTTTCGAATATCCAATTGTTTTTGTATTGAGATTAAAAAAATGAACTATTGATATAGATCCAGTTTCTAAGAGAACAGCTTCGTACCATTCTCTCGTCTTGTTGCCGTTTGAATGATAGAGGTGGTTTTGTAAATATAGTGGGGCTAATTTATTTGAGTCTATATGGATATGCTTGTCATCAATGGTAATATCTACCAAAAAAGCAGTTTCTTCAAATACTGATTTATTTGGGTTATTGGATTTATTGGGTCTAGATGCATTAGTGAAAACTGGAGTGGATTTTGGTTGAGATGAATATTCTGGGTAATTGATTGATCTTGCTGGAGATAAAGGTAGATAGGTGTTTAGAGGAGAGTCAGATATGGTCGGGACAATTTCCATAGGCAATTTTCCTTTACTACTATGCTGTATCCTATTGTTATAGATCATGGAATAGAATCAACAATTAAAGGAATAAAAGTAAAATTCGAATTTATTGATAAACCAAAAATAAAAGAAATAAATAATATAAAACAAAACATACAAAATAAAGAGAATTTTTTATATCAGCTCAAAGCTGAGATAAAATATAAAGCAGTTGAAAAACCAACTATTACTTCCTGAAATAAAATCAAAAATTGAAAATCCGAGAACAATTTGAAAAAGAAATATGTAGTGATTTGCCAAATGCCTTTTGGAATAGACAAAAACAGATAGTATCTCTTCCATATGAGGAAGGATTTTCTGAAAATAAAATACCAACAAAGGACGACCAATTCCGATGAATTCAAAAATGTTAGAAATTTGTCATACAGAAATAAAGTCTCTCTTACAAAAAGGATTAATCAAGCCAAGCTCATCTCCATGGAGTTGTGCCGCATTTTATGTAGAAAACAATGCTGAAAAGGAACGAGGAGTTCCAAGATTAGTTATTAATTATAAACCATTAAATAAAGCTCTCAAATGGATCAGATATCCTATCCCTAATAAAAAAGATTCATTAGACAGATTAATAAATGCTTGCATTTTTTCAAAATTTGATCTTAAATCAGGTTACTGGCAAATACAAATAAATGAAAAGGATCGCTATAAAATCGCCTTCAATGTTCCATTTGGTCAACATGAATGGAATGTAATGCCATTCGGTGTGAAAAATGCACCATCTGAATTCCAAAAAATTATGAATGAAGTTTTTAACCCTTATATGACATATATGCTAGTTTATGTTGATGATGTTCTTATTTTTTCAACTGATATTCATCAACACTTTAAACATCTAAATATATTTCTCAATACTGTGAAAAATGCAAGACTTGTAGTTTCGGCAAAGAAAATGAATCTTTGCCAAACCAAAATAAGATTCTTAGGTCATCATATATTCCAAGGCACGATTATTCCCATTGATCGAGCCATTGAATTTTCTAACAAATTTCCTGATATTATTCTTAATAAAGTTTCGTTGCAACGATTTTTAGGATGTCTAAATTATATTTCTGATTTCATAAAAGATTTTGCTATCATTGCTAAACCACTATATGATTGTTTAAAAAAAAATCCTCCGAAATGGACGGATCAACATACTAATGCTATTCGCATTCTTAAAAGCAAATCAAAAGAATTACCTTGCTTAGTCTTATCTGACCCTAATGCTTCTAAAATTATTGAATGCGACGCCTCCGAACTTGGTTTAGGAGGATCCTCAAACAAAAAATAAATAATAAAGAAAGATTTCAAATGAAAGAAGAACATCCTTCTGAACTAATACAACAATTAATTACCAAGTTATCGAATCTAGATATCAAGGATAAAGAAAAAACAAAAATTCAAGAGTCAATAACAATTACAGAACCAGCAGGCTTTGGTATTACAAGAAATAACTGAAATTCCGAATACAATTTCTAATATCAAATATGCTTTTACTCAAGAAGATAATATCAACCGAATAGATTATGGTAAAAAAATGCGAACCACATCTCAAACTAGAATGTACCATCCTAGACCGACTCCAGTTGATATACAATTTGAAGAAGACCTTATATCCCATACTGTATCCTATTCAGGAAGAACTATTGTTAATTGGAATATAGACGGAATGTCTGAAACTCCAGATTCTTGATACAATGAAACACATGACCATGTATGCCACTGCATGCAAGGTCTCTGGAGCCCATGACCAAGATGTAGCTAAAGCTATTATCTGTGGATTTACTAGTTGGGCTTAGAGGATGGTGGGATTTCCATCTTAATGATACATCGAAACAACAAATATTAACTGCCACCAAACAGCCATATATTAAAAATGAATTCAATCAAGACATTGTCCAAGAAGAAAGCGATGTTGTTAATACCGTCAAATACACAATAACCTTACACTTGTTGGAAGTACTGCCTTACTAGAAGCTAGATCAGAAGACCTCCTTTCTAATCTTAAATGTCCAACCCTTGCTCATTATAAATGGTATAAAGATGTTTTCTTCTCTCGCCTCCTTATCCGTGAAAATAGTAGTGCCAATCACTGGAAAGAAAAATTTATTTCTAGTCTTCCTTAACTCTTTGCTGAAAAAGTTCGCAATCGACTTAAGACCAAAAATGGGGGGATCATACGATATCTACTCTATACTCTCGGCGAATTATCCACCGAAATATGTGCAGAAGGCCTAGCCCTTTGTACTGACTTAAAACTCAAAAGACAATTAGATAAACAAAAGATGACTGGTCATAAAGAACTTGGTGAAGTCTGTGAACAATTCGGATATAATCTAAATCTTTCCCAAAATAAACCCCATAAACGAATAAAGTCAGAAAAAAGACACAAATCCTACAAAAAAAGATATAAGAAAAATAAATACAAAAGATATGAACAAAATCCTAAAGAAAATTCTAAATATAAAAGGCCTAAAAGAAAAATACCTAGATGCTATAAATGTGGAAAATTAGGACACTATAAAAATAATTGTAATGTAAAGAAAAAGATAGAAGCTCTAATATTAGATGAAAATGTATGAAATCAATTATATGAAATTATTCAATTATATGATAAAGATAATGATATTAGTACAACCTCTTCCTCATATTCGGAAAATTCTGATGAAGAATCAGACATAGGAATAATAAAGATGAATATTTATTAAATGAGACATCTTCAAATAACAACGAATGTGCCTGTCATACTCTTACTAAAGAAGACAATTTAATTCTAGAGATTATAGATAAATTACCTAATACTGAAGATAAACGAACAATACTCAGCCAATACATTCAAATAGCAAAAGCTAAGAATAAACCAACTCTATTAATCAAACCACCAGAAGAATATAGTTTCTCAGAAATTCTTAAAAGAATTGATCAGAAAAATATTATTCATAAAGAACCTACAATTGCCGAATTAAAACACGAAGTTAATGAAGTAAAAACTGACCTTAATAATTTAAAAAATAGGATTAGGCTATTAGAATTAAATAATGAGTTGATCGATAATTCCGAAGATGAAGAAATAGAATTTGATGAATTACTAAATAATGATAGAATATTAGATCAACCAGAATCATCGGACAATAAATTTAATCAATAAATATATATATATATATGAGACCATTTATTTTTGGTATATATATATATATATATATATATATACTACACTTAAAAACAACCCGGAAGAACACCTTAGTAGGGGTGATTTGGTTCAAGTGAAAGGCTCTAAAAAGGCAAAAGGAAGGCCACATAAAACATGAACGAAAGTAGCAAAAAAAGATTATTGTGACTCATGGTCTAACTGAGGATATGGCCCTTGATAGAGCAGAATGGCGAAAAAGGTTTCATGTGGCCAACCCAAAATAGATGGGATAACACTCGAATGATAATGATGATGATAAACACTTAAAAAGTTTCATGGCAAGTTCCACTGGCTCAGTATTGGCCAGGGCCAGGCCTAAAATTATTTCCTTAAACATGCCATGCTGACACATAACATTCTTTGAAGTCTTACCCTTGCCATCTATAGAAAACTAAGACAAATGTATACTTGCATGATAATATGATATATCTAAGATTTCAATAAGGAAGTTTTTTTGTTTTTATGTTAGTTTGTTTAGAATAATTTCAATAAGGAGGTTCAACAAGCAAGCAACAGAACCTCAACAAGGTCAGTGAAAGTGATTCGATGGTCATGATCAGCACTCCTACATGAATCATACAGTAACTGTTCTTACAGGATCATTTCCTCTAAATTAGACATGAACATAACACTAGCGTGACAATGTATAGAAGACATCTTCGCACAAATACTCTATATCATTTTTTGTATATGCTAGATGTCACGTATAGAAGAGGCACTTGAGAGAGAGAGAGAGATGTTTGTCTGTAGCACTGTTGTTAGGATTTCACAGAAAAGAACCAGGAACCATCCCCGGGACCTGTTAAATTTTGCTGAAGCTGTCCCATCCTAAAACAAAAATTCGATCAAATTCAATCCCAATCAATATTTGTTGAACGGCTGGAATGCCTGCCGAACATCATTTTTCTTATTATGTTGTACTTCTCAATTTTCATTTTTCCTTTAAATTTTTAATGCCTGCTCCTTCTTCTTGGACAAATCAGATCAGTTTGGACTTAACCACACTCATACTGACGGCCTCCACTCCAGTTTGGATGATGCCAGACTATAGAAACCAGTTCTCACATTTTGTAACTGCATCCAAACCCACTATTGAAAGTTGAGGTGTAACAGACACAAGAATCTTTACCTAGAGAGTCAAACTCAGATTCATCCCTGGTCGAAGGGCCAGTGTTTGATTCTCATGGAAACTTTCGAAACAATGGCAGCACCACTACAAAGAAAAAAAGTGGCCCCTCTTAACACAGATTTGATAAGAAGCACATTTATCAGAATCCAAACACACGAATGCCAGCAAAATGGGTGTAAGTCCCAGTTTCAACCAAGAGCCCTTGCAATGATACTAACAATTATGCCCCAAAGCATGGTTAACACCTCCGGTGTTCATATTCAGCACATCAGCCGTAGGCAAAAATTTACGTACTGTGAATAGATTGAACTCATCCAAAAAGAGCCTTATGTTTTTAATGAAATCGGCAAAGATCACTATAAGAAATCCAGCCAAGGAGAACATGCAGCAGAATAAATGACAAAGACATTATAATCCTCTCGAAATTCATCACAATTATAAATAACTATCTGGATCTAACAAGCCCTTGAATTTGTTCAGACATGGAAAATGAGTGAGACTGCCGATTTCTCCCAAATAATTGCATAAGATGATCCTTGAATGATAGAGCATAAGACGTATGAACCTCTATATGAGATATGAGATTGAAGAATGAAGTGATAACTAAGGGAATTAAAGTGAAGCTGCTCCTACATAGCAGAAATTGCTGATGTGCATGATTCCACATACTTGAGATTACAGCTCAAGTGGAACATGCTTGTTGCAATATTGACATTGCAGGTTATCAAATGATCAAAGGTTACTGAAGGCATGGATTGAACTGTCCAAATGAGTGGAATAGGTTACTTTTCCATATCGATGCTCACAAAACTGGGAATCAGGACAAGGTGCGAGGATGTCATGAAGGGTGAAAAGTATGAAAGGTGGAAGCAAATTTTATTGGGGCTCAAGAGGAGACAGCTCACCTCAAGTTCAAGGGGCAGCAGTAAACATATTTCTTTTATTTTTCTTTATACAAAATGAATCCTTGTTTTCTTTCCTTTTTGAGAAAGTGCTGGTACTCAGTAAGCAGAGGTAAAGAGGATGGCAGCAGAGAGAGAGAGGTGACAAGAGGAAACTAGAAGAGGCAGGGTAAGAGAGAAGAAAGAATGTCATAATGTGAGAGGAAGGATGAGGACCGAGAAGATAAGTCGTTGGGGAATGCATGTGATTGCCTGGAAGTAGGCTAAAAGATTAGGAAAAAGGAAGAAGTAAGGATAGAATGGGAGCAAAGAAGAGAAGGAGAAAGTCATTGGAGAGGTTCAATGAGAAGATAAATAAAGGAATTAATGGCCTTGGTTCGCGAATCACAACAACATAAAGGGAATGGCTGGCATGGTAGGAGGTTTAATGTTGTTGGCTAATAGAGAGTGGAAGAATCATGGTTCAGGAATGCAACTAGGCTTACAGAAAAGCTTACAATAGCAACTAGGATAATGGTCTAGAAAAAGGACCATCCCAAGGAAGAAAACGATGTTTGATATATTTCTTTAAATTCAGTTTTTGCACACACATCCTCTTGAACCTAGCGAACATGCTTATAAAAAATTCAGTTTTTGCACACACATTGATGCCTTTTCCTGAGGCTGGAGTACACCTTAGAGCAGTGGCAATGTTGGTCATTTCCACCCTTTGGGGGGGAAAAGGGTTTTGGATGCTTATTCTCACCCCGAAACCATTTTTTGACCTTTTAGAAAGAGACAATCCCACAAAAAACAGGAATTAAGAAATTTGTTTGAATATTGAGGTTTGGAAGGGAACTTTCAACTTCTTGCAAAATCAAAAAGGATAGGAAGTAATTGATTGTGACACTTGAAGAGGTTTCTGCAACAAAAGTTCGGCAATTCGGGCCACTTTGATTAGGTCTCAAAAGGATAGTTTATTTGGTTTTTTGCATTGAGTTTGTTGATAGCTTTCAATATTGGGTTTTGAATTTTATTTTTATTTTTTCCAAGATTGGTGTTTCTGTATATATATATATATATATTATGTGATCATTTATCTTTGTTACAAGGATGTCATAATTACTCCTAGCCATTAGATGTCAAAGTGGATGGCTTGAGGTGTGTTACAAAGTTTGAAAAATAATTTTTTGAACTTTTTAGTCTAGTTAAGGACACTCTTACAACTACCCAATTTGAAATCTAACGGACAAAAATGTTCGTGACCTCCTTGTACTAAAGTAAATGGTCTCT